>VDFB02252737.1:0-37432 GCA_007258455.2 Sequoia sempervirens | reverse complement strand
CCTTGCTGTGTTCAAATATGTATGCTCCTTATTTTGGTGGGGTTAAAATAATCTCCTTTGTGGAAGCTGCGTGTCTTATTATCTTGAATCTGTTCCGGGTTAATGTCATTCTCACTTCTTTTTATAAGCTTCTACAAATGGCTACTAAAATCAGTTATTCAATGCTTCAGGAGGCCAATGGGTTTGCTATGCTAACACCTTGTGGGCTCTTATGTTGGGCCTAGCTCTGCAATGAGGCCAAGAGCAACACACTGTTTCACACTTCTGTATTGGATAAAAGGCATTTATGCACTCATCTGATAGGATGAGATGATTTAGGCACTCTCCCAATGTGTGAGAGCAAGGTTCTTGTGGCTAAATCTAGGATCCTTATTGTTACCAGCATTTGCAGTGGATTCTCAAGATAGCTTCCTCTTAGGAGAAAATGAAACTATAAAAGTATGATAATTTGTTTGCTATGTATATTTTATTGTTTGTAGCCAATCTTTAATGAAATTACTTCTCAGCTGCCAAAAATAGAGGATCATAGCCTTAGATTACTATGAATGGTGACACAGATTTTGCAGAGTGCTTACTTTCTTAGTAATGGACTTCATGGATGGATTTCCTTCTTCCCTTATTGTCTGTTATACTTCCACCAGTTATGATAAACATGTTTGGGTTTTTGGGAGTATGCATCATATCATTTCTATTTATCTTAAAAATGTTGGGACATACAAAGGAAGATTCTACACATTTCTCAGTGTTTCATTCTTTCAAAATTTGCCTTTGACTGTTATTTTTTTCATAATTCTCTTTCTTCTCTCATCATCTTTTGTTATTGTTTTTGAAGTAGTAATTTATGCTGAAGCCACATAACTCAAAATATATAGATAATTTCTATCACTGTTTGCTTTCTACTTTTCAGTGGAGAATTATTTAGAATTTTGTTTTTCATTTTGAGTAGAGGAAGAATTATCAACTTAACATCAAAATGTAAGACATGCTGCTTGACCATATAGGTGGGATGAAATTTACAACTACAATATGCACATTGACTCAACGTGATCCAGATTCAATGCTAGCTGCAATGTTTAGTGGTCGACATTCTATTTGTAAGGATCTCAAAAAGGTGACTACTAATTTTTCTTGAGAAAGCTTCTATGGATATGTGCTGTTTAGTTTTTGTTGGTAACAATATATCAAGGATATGTCTTTTTTCTTTATTGAAGTGATTAGTTTACGATGGGTTCTTGCATTTACTATTTTTTTGATTAATTAGTGAGGGATATATCAGGGGCTTTGGCTAAAAATTAAGAGCAGCTTTACAATCATAACAACCAACTAACAGACAACACAAGAGCTAATGCCAAACCAACCAAGAAACAACAAGCTTTAGGAAACCACCAACCAAGTCCAAAACCTTCAAACTCATTACCACTAGCCTACTTTAAGACTCCCCAACCGTCAACACTATTGGTAGGATTTATTCCAAAACCCTTAAAGTAGACTATTGGAAACTTTTCTCTACCATCTTATCCATCCACAAAAGCAATATACCTATGCATGCAAATTCAAGGGTCATGAATTTCACCCATGAAAGTTCAATATGTTTTTTTGCCCTCAGTAGTTGACCATCCACCCAAGAAGGCAAAGTGAAGGCACTCAAAACCTCCAAGTACCCTTGAGAATGGGTAACCATTAAATTGTCCAACACTATATAGAAGTCTAGGTAAAAAGATTTAAGGTCCTTAATTTCTCTATACATAGTCAAAATTTCCTTCATACCAAACTCACATACCCGACGAGGCTGGGGATTTCATTCCTTTCATTTTCGTAGATACCTCCTCCAAATCCTCACTAGCAAATGCCATAGTAGTAAATTGGGAAGGAAGGAAAAGTCACAAGAGCCACAATTGAAGCTTCATTGAGGGAACAACCTCTACTAGCTTCACAAATCTTCCCTAATATAAGCCTTTGACTACATAAGACCAACTTCCCAATAACTAGGTGGACCCAACATTTCACAAGGCCAAGTGCAACCAACTCAAAGCAATGGAAAATAGAACATAGATGCTTTTTTATAAACCCTTCCTCGTAAATAGGGATCCTTGGGCCTTTGAGAATGGCATTGCTGTGCCATACCGACCAACAAAAAACCCAAAAGAGCAAGCAATAAACACGTGAAATGCCTAAATCCAAGTCCTTTAAACACCAAGGGAAACACATAAACCCAAGGATAGACTCTGCCAAACCCAAACACACCTCGCCATAATTAGAAACACCTTAGCACAAATTATGATCTAGTACATGCCAAGAGGATTGCGACATGTGATCATAAAATGGAACACCAACTTAATGCATGTTCTCAATTTCTAATGCCAATTGGAAAAAAGAAAAATCATGCAAAATATGGCTTGGGAAAGATGTTGCCCATAATATTCTATCTTCCTAAGTGTAATAAGGTTAAGCACTTGTGGCATGCTTAATTTCAATGATTTCATTTATTAATCCTAGTTATTTTCTTAGGCTGATCTAATTAGGATGAAGAGTTGTCTATGCAAGAGAAAGGCTCTTCCAAACTATCATAAGTTGTAAGATTGAATTCATATTATCATATTCTAATATTTGGAGGTTACCCCTTGAAGTGGTCTGATGTTTTATTTTGTCTTTATTTCCAAGAAATATCTCAGCATGTGGTATTAGAGTAGTGATTTGGGCTAATAATTTTGTTTTTTCTATAACTTGCAAGCTATCGTGAATTTTATTGTGATTTTTTAGGATTTTTGAGTAATATATCCAAGGAAGCTATAGTAACAATTTAGCTTTCTGTGACGAATCATTTTGAAGGAAACACATGAGCATGATGGGTGCAAAACAGCTGATTTTGAATGATACAAGAAGGAAGCAATATGGAATAAAGCAACAGAAAATGGCAAAGGTCATGGGGGTATAATAAAAGAATCATGGGGCAGAAATATTAGAATAGATAAACATGATGAAAATAAACAGTATATCTGGATAAGAATCATAGAAAATAATATGAATCAGCATAGCTGCATGCTACTTTGCTCCAAAGAACTCCAAATTGTATTAGAAACATGACCTATACAATGAGGATCCATACTTGTCCTTAAAGAGGGACATTTCAGCCTATAGTAAGCTTGGGGAGATTCTGTTAGCAAGGGACTTTAATGCAAGGACAGCTGGCAAACAAGCCAACTTAATGGGAAACAAAAAGATCTAGACATGAACCTGCTTTGGATGGCAGAAGAAGAAAATCAGCAATAGGCTAGAATCTTGGAAGATGTGCAGAGAGCCATCACACACTTTGGAGAAGAGTTACTAGGCTTATGCAACATTCACAACTTGCTCATATGCAATGGGATGAGAAATGGGAGAAATCAGGAAAATACACATGCAAAACCTACAATGGGTAGAGTGTAATAGAATAGAAAAGCTAGAAGTAGAAGACTCTCCAATAGAGCTTAAATCAGATCATAATCCAATTTCTATTAAATTTCAATTACAAGGGGACAATCAGCATGTTGAGCACAATTGGGCCACCCAAAGTAAACCCCCACTCAAGGGAAATATCCTCTTGACCGAGGAAGATCCACAATCTTTCAGACAGCATTAATTAGCAGACAGCAAGGGTGGGCCCGATATTTCCATAGATCTTTCTAAAAGTGAGAGGCAAATGCATACTATCCAAGAAGCCCTAAACATATGTAAAAGAGCTAATCCAAAATGAAGAAAATAAATAGCTTCATAACAAATCCATGGTATGATGAAGAATGCAAGGTGGCAACAAGGATGCTAAAGTAGCCAGCAAATAGAACAAAGAAACAAAAACACAAAAAAATGTATGAACAACTAGGGAGAACAGAAAAAGAAGAATATACAAGAATCACAAGCAAGGAGCTGATCTACTTACGGAAACATGAACCATGGAGATTTTGGAGGGAGCTCCACAAGGAAAAAGCACATACACAGAACACCATAACAGCATCTCAATGGTTAGAATATGCAAAACAGTTATATGAATGTGAAAACACAAAAGATGCACCCCCTACAATCCTTGCCAATGAAGAGTTTTTCATGATAGAAGACATCATACAAGGTATTAAAAAGTTTGTAATGAATAAAGCTCATGACATAGACAAACCTTCAAACATAAAATTTAAAGTGGGGAGCTGAATTTCAAGCACCTCAAATCAAATAAATTTTCAATGAGGTCATTCAAAATGGTTTCCAGATAGAATGGACAACTAGTCTAACCATACCTTTGTTCAAAAGTGGTGAGGTAAACAATCCTTCAAACTACTGAAGTATCATGGTCAACCCTCTTTTTACAAAGCTTTTTGGGAGTATGGTAGAATGTAGAATTAGTTGTCTGGTAGAGAAATGGGGAAAGAGAGCAAAGGGGCAAGCAGGTTTTAGACCCAAACACTAAACCATAGATCATTATGTTACACTCATACTTAGTTTAAAAGGTTTGAGACAAAAAAGAAGATGTGTGTTGTTGCTTTGTGAACTTCAAGAAGGCTTTTGACACAGTTCCTAGGAGCAAATTATGGAGCAGAATGGAGGAGCTAGGAGTGCGAACACATTACAAGGCAGTAGTTTGTAGATTATATCAGCACATCAAGGTGAAAATCAAAGTGCAAGCCCCAAATTTTTTGGGAGCGATATAGGTGTCAAATAAGGCTTCCCTCTATCTCTAACTTCATTTGGGCTATAAATTGACAAAAAAGATTGGATATACAGATCTAATGGGGAGGGGGTCCACTTGATCAACAATGTGGTGAAACTCTTGCTTTATGCTGATTGCCTAGTTCTGATTACATAGACAGCCCAAGGTTTGAGAGACCACTTGTGGGCTTTAGAGCTCTTTTTGTAAAGATGTATGGATGTAGGTGAATATTGGCAAAACCAAAATTATGATTTTCTCTTTAAGAAGGAAGAAGAAACATTTCAAATTTTTGTTTGAAGGAGAGTCGCTTGTGATGGTGCTAGAATACAATTATCTTGGCCTAGAATTTCATAGTAAACTTAGTTGGGACATACGTAGGACATAAATAATACAAGGGTGATGGAGAGCTCTTTATGCACTTCAAAATAGGTGTAGGAATACTAAGTTGTGGGATTGGAAGACTACTAGGGTTCTATTTGGTTTACTTGTCACATGGGTGGTGTTATATGGCTATGGGGTATTGGCTAGTGGTATGTCAAGTTTGAAATGGAGGCAAATAGAAAAGATCGAAAAGTATCTTATCACTAGCTATTTCAAAATTAAAGCTTTGGTTCCCTATGTAATTATCCTTGTAGTGGTGGAAACTTTCCCTTTGGAAGCAATTGCTACGACCAAGTTACTATGTTACTTGAAAAAGATAGAAAATATGAAGATTGATAGGTGGCCTAGGGCTGCAAGAGAGGAAGAGTTGCCTAGAAAGAAGAAAACATGGATGAAACAAAATCACAAATGGATGAATAGGTGGGGCATCAGCCTAAATGAATGCTCAAAGCTCAACAAAGACATAAAAAGCTTTGTGGATGAAAAGTTAAGAGCAATGATGTGGAGGAAGAAAACAAGTAGAACACAACATTATATTAGAAGGTTCGACCTGGCTTATGAACATTGCGAAAAATATTATATGAGGGCTGAAATCAAATGGAGAGAAAAGATCCTCATTGCTCAACTAAGGACTAGCTCCCATAGGCCTAAATGTGAGATAGACAAATGGATGACACTAAAAGAAGAATGGGAAGAAATGATTTGTATTGTTTGCAGTACAAAGGTAGTAGAAATAGAGGAAATTTTTATCTTTGAATGCCCAAGGCACAAGGACATCTAAGCCAAATATGAGGAAACATTAAAAGTTGGCTCCATGGTAGAACTATTTGGAGAAAACAAATTAAAGAGTTTGGGAGAACTACTAATCTAAATTAGCAAGAGGAGGAGCGACCTTCTAAAGGGCACCGCATATCAAAATGAATCTTTGAGTGGTAGTAGCAGGTGGTGCAATCAGTGGACAATTTTGGCCTTGAGGATGTAATTATAATCATTTCATTCATAATATTTAGTGTATACCTTTTTTGCAAAGGGCTTTAATTGAGAAAGAGTACTCACCATGGAAAGATGAGATGGCCTTGATAGCATATCAATCATTTTGTTTGTCACACCCTATTTGTAATTAACCACTGTTGTTGTTTTAGTTTGTCACTTTCATGGCAATTCAAAACAGAAAAGTGGATGAGGAAATCCTCTCTTCAAATTTGTAGGGGAAGCATATTGATTAAATCTGCTCCTAAATTTCAAACAATAAATAAACCTACTATTGTATAGATTGCACAGTTTGTTCTTTGGGGTTTTGCATAATGATGTAACAACTTAAATAAAACTTGATCTATTTGTTTTTGATCTTAGAGCATAAGACTTGAAATCTCCTATCTCACTAACGAGTTTTTCTGTTTTTTTTTAGTTCTAAATGACAACATGATTCAACAACAATGTTATTTGATGATTAAATCATTTAATCAGAGAACATCAGTTTCACATCAACAATTGGTTGGTTCAAACGTAACATAACATAACAATGAAGGATAAGCAAACACTATGAAACATAAAAGGTTGCTTCATGAGCTTGAAAGTAAATGCTATATAAAGTTAACATAAAACTTCTATAATTCTATTAAGTGACTTCTTCCTTGCATAGTTACAACACTTGAATCTTGACTTGAATGAAAATCTTGGTAGCGTAAGCAAGATTCAACTTTACCTTCATTACACACAAAAGACAAAACACATTGACTTCAATTTGAGAGATAATTTTTGCAACATAACTTTGCCTTCAACTATCATTACAATTTGTGTAAATGACACATTTATAGTTTTTCAGCACTAGCTTCTTAAAGCTTCAAAAATAATAAAGTAATAACTTTAAAGCTACTCAATCTCCATCCCTTAGAAAATAATATAAAAATGAGTTTCCAACATCTTTCTATCTTATCCTCATCCATCCCATCCTTCAATATCAATTCCTCTTTGTCTCCATTTTTTCAATTCTCCAAAACCTTACTACCATTCACTCCAAAATTTCTAAGTCTTTTGGAGTTGGACTTTTGGCCTTCCCTTATTTTGGTACCAAGTTAAGCTCCATCCCAAACCTCGATCCCAACTTCTTGAAAGCTTTTCCTTTGTCAGAGTTTCCTTGTTGGCCTTCCCACTTTCCTCATCCCCTTTTGGCACAACTTCTTGGTCTACCTTGACTCCCCGATGCTCCAATTCGAGCATATGGTATGAGTTTCCTTTGACCTTTGATTGTTTGAATTTTCCACCATTTCTCGTTGCAACTCCCACCTACCCTCCTAGATGGTCTAGAGCCTCATTAATGACTTGATTTTTCCTTGGAATTACTAGAGTTAATTCATTGGTGCCTAAAAATCATTCTATGTAAAAATTTGCACGAATCCAAAGGAGAATGCAACATTCAACCCATGCCTTATTTGTTGTTGCTAAGCTCAAGGTCTAACACATCATCTCCAAGCTGATCTTTAAGTGGGTTTTTGGGTGATTTCCTCATCATTACACAAGTTTTCTTATGCCATTAATGTTTAGAGGTATGGTGAAAGGACAAGAGGATAATTTGCTCATAGTGGCTAGAATATGGGTGCCCCCTCCCATTGTTGAGGTCATGGATTTTTGGGATTTTGATGTAGAGTTTGCACGTTTCCCAATAGGGCATGACATATAGTGGGTATAATCGCCTTCTTTTTCATTTTTACAAGGATGGGGAATTGGTTTGGAAAAGAATAGAGAAGAAAATATTTCCAGGCAACTAGGGTTTTGATTTTAGTATAGGGAAAAGACATTTTGTATTTTGATGATTTGGGTTTGTCCCAAATCTATAATAAACTCATTGTAATCTCTAAAGAATGAGTTTAAAGTGTGGAATTGACCTTGATTGAGTGTTTGCATTATTTTCATTTCTAGATGTATATGTGATTAGTTGGCTAGCTAGATGACTATAAAAACCCTGCAAAGCTTTTGCATGGTGTCTTTTCACAATAATAAAGGAAATTCAAGCTTGTCTTTGGATTACTACGAAAATTCATTTAATATTTTGTATATTTAGTTATTTCTTTGAATACATGTGTAGAATCTAGTTTACTTGTGTGATCTAAGGAATATTGTCTTCAGTGAAACCTTCATTAAGGTGTCATACCAAGATTTCAATCATTACATGTCTTGGATGAATTCATGACTTTGTTGCCCTATTGGAATTGGCACTGGTCTGCTATTGAATCCACTTCTCATCACCCCAACACATCAAAACAATTATAATCACTTTCTTTTAGTTGTGTTGTTAGTCTGTCATGCTTCCATGTATGAGTGCATAACTGCAATAGGGGTTACCAATATTTTACACACTTTACATGATAAGTCTTTTTTGTTATATAAAGGTGTATAGCCTTGCGTATTTAAACCAACACATTGGTATATTTTGACACCTGTATAGGGATACACTATGTAGTAGGTATAGTTTGTATCAAGGTAATTGTCTAACCCTTGTAATATCATACAATTTAGCAGCTTAAGGAAACCCTCCTTGGTCCTGCAAAACCAAAAGGGAAGGAGGTCCACCTCAATAATTGGTCTTGAATTGCCCAACTTGAACATAGGATTTGGGGTACTCTTCCTAGGTTTGACACCCCTAGCACCTGGGAGACTCTCCATCCTTAGGGATTTGGGATTCACAACTCAGATCACCAACAAGTTGGTAAAGGAGAAACTTGAAGGATCTCAAACTAAGGAGAACATGGATAAGTTGGCGAGCATCTCTAGGTATATTTGGAAAGCAGGAAAGGAACAAATTTAGGTTAATGGATTAAATAATCAATTAATATTTACATACTATGAAATAATTAATTAGTATTTCAATATTTAAATAATTAAATTAATTGTTATATTTAAATTATTAATTAATATTTGTAATGTTGGGTCACAAAATCACTGCTTATACTTTCAGAGGAATCAATCCACTTCAAGGCAAGGAATATGTCGTTCTTGAGGGTGGATAGACCAACTCATCAACAAAGTGTGAGTGATGATAGACCAATTGTTGAGAGTGGAGAATATCTCTTTCATTTCTTGTTGAACTAGACCCAGGGGGTATTCTAAAAGGTAATCTTTAGCAAGACTTAATCACAATTGAAGATATAGATCAATTGAAAGCATAAGAGTAGTATCCAATGCATGCGTGGTCCTAAAAGGTTTCACTAGACGTAAGACTAACCTATTTCACAAATAACCTCTCTTAAGCTGATGACAAATTATGCATGACATGATTCTCTAAGGATAAAAATCTTGAAGTTTGTTGGAGATGTTTCCTTGGGAATAATACTAAATCATGAAATGCACACAAACTAACTTTCTACTCCTATACTATTGGTTAAAAATTTTCATTTTAAGGTGCACGAAGGGTCAAACACTTCTACGACCAGTGTCTATTTAGTGGGTTATAGAGTCACAGTCGACCCAAAAGACACAACACAGAAATGAAAAAAGAGATAAGATATCAATAACTGAACATGCTTAATCATCCCTTGCCAAACTCTAGAAATCCATATGCAATATTGGAAAGACCATTACAAAGAATGACATAAAATGTTGTGACATTCATCTAATCTCTATTCCATTTATACTAGAAAATGTGGCAAGAGAAAACTTTGAGCTAAGAACTTGTCACACTTCGTCATTGAGAAGCTTCCATGAAGATTTACAAATGGCCAAGGAGAGATTTGGTTACAAATATTTGCTAGAAATAGGCTACCTCTTTGTGATTTGCAAAAATGAGCTGCTCAATAGGTGACTGATCTAGCAAGATTTGAAACCCTAGAAGCTCTTTGATGTTGCAATCTCTTGGAAATGATAAATGATTGACCCTTTGGTTGGAAAACAAATTGGTATACATAGCGCTTTGTTGGTTTTCCTGTCGCTTTAGGAATTGATGAAGAATTGGAGGTCATTGGATGTGGCATGCAAGGTAAGTTTATATCTCATGAAATCTGTTGAATGAGTGATTTGGAATAGGTGAGAGGACTATCGGGTGTTGGAACCTAACCATCACATTAATGATTGCATGGTCATCTTCATCTTCCACTATTTGAAATTGCATGTGAATCTGCATCCTTGAGATGGACAACTATTTATAGGTGGGAAAATCCTCTTGTAGTAGTTGGAGACAAATCTGGTCATTAATGGCGCTTAGAGTCATGTAGGGAGGTAGGTAGGAGTGAAAAGGGTGGAATATGGGGTTTGTGAGGATACCAAGGAACTCATACCACTTGTTTGGGATTAGGGATTAGGGATTGGGAGTCGGGGATTAGGGATACTATGGAATCCATACCCAAAGCATTCAAACAAGGGCAAGTTCAAATTTGTGAACATGAAAAGGTAAATAGCTCAAAATGTTAGAGACTGGGAGTTGGAAATACTTTATAACACATGCCAAAAATACTATGTTAGAGATATCCCTACATCTTTGATTTTGAAAAAATATATGAAGGGAAATATCAAGAGTTGGGGATACCAAGGAACACATGCCATAAAGCATGTGGGAAAACGAATGAACAAAACTGTGGCTCCAAAAAATACCGCAGTGAAAGGATGGAGAATTAGGGATTAAGGAAACCAAAGAACTCATATTGGGATACCAGAATGAGAAGGTTCAAAATTCTGAAAAAGTAAAGGAAAAAAGGTGAGGGTCATAGGAAAGGTATGTTAGGATGAGAAACTTTGAAACTCCAAAATTTTGCTCAATCCTTAGAAATTGAACTAAAGACCTCCACACTTAGAATTTTTTGGATTTCTTGCAACTTCCTTTATAGGATAGGCACATGAGAAATGGTGAATTTAATGCTTTGGCATTTTTGACAAATGGAGACCCATACAAAGATTTCTTAGATTGGTTTTATGGGATAGGAAAAATGAGGCCTAATTGCACAAAGGAGCTAGGACTTAAGCAAATTTTGGCAATGCTAGATTTATTCCCAAATAATTTTTAATTTTTAGAAAATTAGATATATATGGTGTCTCTAAGTACTCCTTGTGTATTAGTATTTGTTTCCCCATACCATTGCTAGTATTGATTTCCTAGCAACCTTATCAACGTTGCTCATTGGTATAAAGTGGGTGCCTAATGATGGGTCCAATAGTGAGTCCTAAAATGCTAAGTTACCGGTTCGGGTTCGGGGACGGGTTCGGGTACAGAACCCGGTACGTGGGTACGGCAAAATTTTTTTAGGGGTTTGGGTACGTATGGGTACGTGTGTGTATATATATATATATATATAATTTAATATATTATAAATCTATATATATGTATTATATATACAAAAAAATAAGAGAAATATAGATAATTGTAAAACTAAATCATTTCATAGTATGATACTTGATCATTGATCAATGCCAAATGCCAAAGATAAATATTCACGATCATTGATCATTGATCGAGCAAGATTCATCATACATTTACCCTGGCAAACACATTCCCAGGTCTGAGATATTTATAAACTCATTGTATTACTTGTAACTGCTGTTCATTCTATTATCTGGTGTTATAAATCAATGTATTTGCTGCTACAAATAGACTGTGAGAAGTTGTAAAAGATTATAACCTTGTCTCAGATTGAGTACAGACTTTCTTCTATCTGCTGTTAATTTTCTGAGGATTAACTTCATACATCAGTTCTAAATAGAACACAGGAAGTTCTTGCAATAAGTCTGAATATGCTTAGTAAACTATGAAATGATCAATGCTGTTTTAGGGTTAGGAGGAAAAAAAATTTAAAAAAAGAGTTTTTTAATCAATTTTGGGCCCTTTTTTTTTAACCTGGCCCATGGGTTCGCTGGGTTCGTCTTTCAGAAGGGGCGCAGTGCACGCTCAGCCAGGCCAGGTTGGTGCCCCCTCGCGTCCACGCGACAGCGCTGTAGCACTCCCTGAGAATTCATCAACCGGGGGGGGCGGTAATCCCCGCACAGCTAAATGTTGAATAATAACAATATGATGTAGTTGATTGCAAAAGATCTTAAACTAATATATTGCAAACAATCACTCAAAAGAAAAAGTATTGAGTATTTGTAGAATAAGTTTCAAGGTATTATTGCCATACAAGATTAAAAGGATGAATTTTTAGCTATGTTGCCAATTCAAGTGTGGGTTTGGAAAACCATCAGATATTTTTTACTTACGTTTGGTACGGATGGGTTTTGTTGAACAATACGAATATAAAATATTAAAAATATATAAAAACATCCATAATTTGCAAAAGAAATATAGAATTGAAAACATAGTTGAGTGATAAAGATAATTCAATGTCAAATTTCATCTCAATACAAAACTACAAATCAATAATCTTCATACTGTTTCTCATTGAGGGCATCAATGTCGTCAATTAGTTCATTAGAACCACAAGCAACCCCAATGCCACTTTTGCTAGTTGCATCTTGCAAGTCCTATGGTGCCCTCATTCTCCACAGGAATTGAGGAAAGCCGCACAACAAAAACATCCAAGTCAACACCCTTGTAGGCTACATCACTACTTGTATTCAACTTGCTTATGTGAGGGGAGGCACAAGTTGGAATAAACATAGGCAGTCTCCTATCTTTTTTGCAGCCAATTATTTGTGCTTGATTGAGTGTATAAAGCGTATGTACTCCAATTCAGCTAAGCTGAAGGACTCACAACTTGTTGAGATTGAGACAAAGTCAATACAACTTTTATAATTATAATATATAGTTGTGAAAAAAAATTAAGAAAGTAAAAAAGTTAAAATTCATACTTGTGATAGAACTTTAATGGAAATATTTGGAGGTAAACAAAGTCTTGGCCATGGAGGTACCACCATGTATGAACATCCTTACACTTGTCTCAAAGAGCACTAATATTGTGATTTGTTGATTACCAAACTCACACAAGGCCATGTTCTCTATATTTCGATTTGGGAGGAGTCTAGTAAATACTGCCTTGTATCCATGATTTCTTCAACATCTCTGTATTATGGCACCTTACTTGGCAAAATAAAGTATCCCTGTGTTATAATATTTGAGAGTCAAAGCAAATGCTAGAAGATGCAAGAGTGTGGTCATTTTGTTCCACCATTCAACCATGATTATTTGCACCAATTTGAAATGATTTTGAGAGGTTTTTCTCCTTAGCTGCTATTATGCCCCTTATTTTTTCTGTTATGAAGTCTATGTTGTCATATATCTTTCCCAAACACAGATGTTCCATATTGGCATACCTAATCATACTCATGATGGGCTTAGTGAAATTCAACATATATTCCATGTGAGCTAGCCAATCATCATCTAAGATCAATGCTTTGACCTTTTGGGCCCTCTTTGTATTAGACTCCTTCCATACATCTAAAGGTTGTTGATTACCATGGTGGCTCAATGCCTCTTGCACCTTCACATGTTTCAATATGATTGTGTGAAGTGGATTGAGTCTTAGACTCTTAACAATTCAATAAGGTGTTGATTCTTTTGTTTTTTAATAAAGTAGGTGATATAAGTAGCAAGAAGTGAAATAAAATTATAAATGTAGATTAATTTTTTTATAGTGAACTCAAAATAAATCTAAAAATAAAATATTGAAATTTCTTAAACTTACCCTTAATATCTCCAAATTGGAGGACTTGAAGATATCTTGTGACATATGATGATTGGTCACAAACATCTAAATCTCCTTAGCATTGGTGTATATTTTTGTGAACCTCTTGATTTGCATGCCAAGCTTTTGTGTTATCAAGTTGAGCGAGTGGATTGACACATGGTGTCCAAAGTATGTGCTTGTATCTTGCCTTAACCGATAAACCCATTGCCTTACAATTTTTAGGATTATTCATTATGACATGGACAACATTTTGAAACCCCACGATTAGAATGGACCCTACTAGGATGTTGATAATGAAGTTCGCATTTTTCACTTGCCCCTCACAATCAACTACCTTCATAGACATTGCCTCTCTAGGGTAGACTACAATGACATTAATTAGAGGTCCATTTTTTGCAATCTTTCAATCCATTAGAAACAATGGACACTCTTGTTTTGGTCCATGAATCTTTGATTGGATGTAGTGATGTGTTTATAGTTTTTTTCCTTAGCTAATAAGGTGGTGCAAATCTTTTCTCAGCCAAGACTTGTATTCACCTATGACTATTAGACTAATTGCCATCACCATTTCCCACCAATATGGTGATTTGATGAGGTTCAAAAAAAGTGCATTGGCATAAATGCAACATGTAATGTTCATTTGCAACGTCTCTTGCCTCAACTTGAAATGCCTTTTCTAATGGGCTAACATCCTTGATTCTTTTGCAGGAAAGAATTGCAGTATCATCTTCTTGGGAAGATGATGTCACAATAAAAGGATGTGTGGTGTCCACTATTGGAGAAGTGGAGGATGACCTATAGGTGAATTGTGTGATCCTTTCTTGGCCAAAGAATGGGATTTTGTTCTTGCTCTCTTGGTTGCACTGTTTCTTCTTTCTCTTTGATATAAGCAAGATGTTGCCCTTTTGGCAACCCAAGTTTGTTTGACCCACCACAAACTTTGATTCCTTGGCTAACATTTGCAGAGTAGTGAGATTTCACTTGACTATATGAGTTATGTACTTGTTTTTGCCACTCATTACAATGCCAAAGATAACCCCACCTCCACTAAGCTACTTGATCAGAAAACATCAAATGCCAATGTCGTGGGTGGTTGTATAGTTACATCCGGGGACGGATTCGTGTAAAATAGGTAGTTATTTGAGGTTGCATTTTCTTTGCTAGAGTTGTTTTTGTTGGAAGGAAAATTGTTAGATAGTGGTTGACTTATCCTCGTGGTAGTGACAAGTGGTAGAAATCATCAGATGCCAATGCTGCAGGTAGTTTTATAGTTACAGCTATGGAAGGATTCATGCATGGCAGGTTATTATTTGAGGTGGCATTTCCTTTGCTAGAGTTGATTTTGTTGAAGGCAAAGTGTTAGATAGTGGTTGGATGGCATAACAGTTAGAGGTTGGCTGTTGCTATTTCGAAGGATTGTTTATTTCCCGTCGTGATAAGAAAAGATAGGAGTGATAGGTGATTGAAAAATAATCCTGGTAGCGGTGGAAAGGTAGAGTAGTTATGCCTGACTGTTGCAATCATCCCATCTCCTAGCACAATTATGTTGGAGAAGGTAGGGGTGGCAGTTGATGGATGGCCGATTGTTGAAGGCAATTGTTTGTCCTTTATTGAGGCCATATAGTCTCTTTAAGAGGTGCATAAAGGTAGAAGGGGGTACCAGTTAGAGATTTCTAGAATTAGATTGTCTAATGGAAGAGAAGGCAAAAGGAGAATGTGATGGCTTGAGGGAGCAGTAGCCCTTGGAGGTCATCCATAGTTTGTCATATTGGGGATCTTTCCAAATATTAGACTGAGAGAGCATTAGTGAGGACCTAGTGTGTGGCCTTAGGGGGTGGTTTTCCTCGGTGGTCATTTGTAGTTCTTTAGATTGGGAAGTCACTCATTTCTATTCTAGAGTTTCAGTTTCGGTTCTTTGGTATTTGATCATTAAGGCAAACCATTTCATTGTAGGTGCAAGATTGGTGCTCATGTTAGCTGAGAAAACCATGCGGATTGGAGTGAGTAGGCTTTTGCAGAGATGAGAAATGGTAGCGTTGGTTCATGCAATAGTTTGTTGACTTGGTGAGTTAGTGCATTCTTGGTGGTGTGAGTAGTAGTGATTGTAGTGGGACTGAGGGAGTTGAGTGATGATCTGATTGATTGGAGGGTGTTTTAGACACCCAGATTCAGCAGAGTGTTGCATGTTGGGTTAGTGGGCTGAGCAACAAATTATTCTAGATTGTTGTAATGTGGACAGCAAATCCTATGTCTGAGGTTTGTCCCCCATTCCACATAGTAGAGGAAGTATAGGCCATGTTCATTTTAGGATTGCATGTAGGTAGGATTGTAGCTCATTGAGACAGCCCGCAGTGGCAATGTACCCTGATAATAATGGATTAGTGACATGAGGAGCATAGCTCATTCTTATGGGAGTTTTCTACCCATTTGAGTGCTTCTTTTGTGTGATTTGTGTTTCAGGCTTGTTTTGTGTAATGCAAATTTATATTCTGCATTTGAGATGTGATTAATTCATTTAACGCATATGCATAGGCAGCCATTAGAGGTGATTAAATGAACATATAGGAGGTTTGAAACATCCCATCTAAAATCCGTAGTTAATGTACCAGAGTGCAGCATAGTTGCCTGGGTTTATGGATCACAACTCTAGTCAAGGAAGTCAATACTGATCAATAGTTTTTAGAGTGTGACATTTATATAGAATTGATTGAACTTAATGCAAGTTGGTTATGATCTATATTTATTTCAACTAGTTCAGGATCCCAACATTCCTATTATAATAGCTAATGCCTCATCAAGTCTCAATTACTTCTTCTGACAGAAAATTAAGTTAAGTTGATTATTTTGGGAGCTACCTGCCTTGCAGGTTTGTGCAGAAGTGAATGATGTCCACTCGTTTGGCTTTACTGTTCATTATTGTAATTATAATTGCTTTCTGATGTCATGTGTGCATTGTAAGATGCACTTCAGAATATATGGTATTTGTGGGGGTATTATCCATGAAATATGATCAGAGCTTAGAGCAAATGAAATTTGCACTTGCGCCGGCCAAGACATGAGATCTTGTGCCAAGGTGCTTGTAGCAACCAACTTGCTGATAAAGGATACTGTGAAATTACTCTAGCAACAAGAAGTTAGAACTTAATGATTGAGTTTCGCTATTTTATAAAACACAATAACCGAGTGTATTCAAACTGTTTTAAGTCTCAATATATTTGTAACATCAGTATATGTATAAATATGCGCTCAATTGATCTCCTTTGGCACAAGTCCAAAGTACTGCCAAATGCCTTGTTTAGCCTAGTTCTCTTAACACACCATCTCTTGGCTCTTCCTGGCCTTGTGCAACTTCTCAATATATTTAATTATTGAACTCCTTATCTCTCATGGAGCTGTACATGGCCCCTTTCATGTCTGTTTTTACATATCATTTTCTGTATCTCCTTATATTGCTATTCTCAATTAATATTGTGTATTACAGGTATGAATATGTAGTTCTTTTCTTGAGTGTGCATGAACATTGATACAGCATTGTCCATTACATTGCTCCATGTTACTGTAGTTTGTTATTTTGACATAGCTAGATTATTATGTATTGGACAAGGTCCTAGACTGGTGTTGCCCACCCATTATACTGCACAATGCATTACTCACATATTATTAAATATTGAGCTAGAAACCATTGCTGAGCCATATAGTTGAATTTGTGAATTTCAACATCCTAGAGTTGACAAGAAGTTATCCATATAAAGATAAGTTATAATATGCACAATACTTCATGAAATTTGCAATGTATGAGTTTTAACTTTTTTGTAATGTTTCTTGATTTAATATGTGTTGTTATATTTTGATGGAAACATGAATGGTTTGCAGGGAAGTGTCTTCATTGAAAGGGATGGAACACATTTCAGACATATTCTAAATTGGTTGCGTGATGGTGTTGTTCCTACACTAGATGCCCCAGGATATCAAGAGCTGCTCCGTGAAGCAGAATATTATCAACTACTTGTAATGCTTTCTTTTTTTGGATATTATTTTTTTTATCTCTTGGTATTAATCTTTCTTTCTCTCTGTTTTATCCTTTTGATTTTCCTGTTTTCTTTTTTTATAAATCTAATTAAATTACATTGTATGGACAAGTACTTAACAAAATTGATATTTGTCATGTAGAAGTTAGAATCAATGAAAGAATTAAACAAGTAATCAAAGCATTTTGGGTTTTGGAGCTAGAAAATTCAGCACATCAATTTCTTTCAATCTGAAAAGCTCTCAAGCATAGAAGCAAATGTCATTCTTGGTAATATCTTGGCAAACCAAAAGATAAAGATATTTTTTAATTTCTCAAAATAATATCAAGAAAATATCAGGAACCCAAGAAACAAAGAAAAATTCAAAAAACAATAAATAATTGATTTTTTTAATATTTAAAGTCATCCTATTGCATAGAGTGAGAGAGTGAAAGTAAACTTATAGGAGAGGATTCTGTGAATTTTGATTGTAGTGTATGTTGCATTGTGTGCTAATACATAGTTTGACTTCAAAATTTGAACCCACAAAATCAATCACAAATGCAATCTTCAAAATACAAATGTCAAGCTAAAATCTACGAAGCACAAACTAAAAAGAAACTTAAAGTAGATGGAGCCAATGAGACTAGTTGCTATGAAGTACAATCCACTAGGGGCTGCAGTTTATGATGATGAAGCTCCAACATTATGTTCACTTCTGACTTGATTCAATTGCTCTTCACTAAATACATTGGCCATCCTAAAGATATCAAAGTCTTCCTCAACAAGTGGCTCCTCTGCATTAGCGAGCCATTTTGCATCAGGATCAATCTTGATCTGATACTAAGAGGTTTGGATTTGTTTTTGACATTTGGATCATTGGGATCATGTTTTGAGTGCACTGTGCTGTTGAAGATGATAATGGCTGCCGAAGTCATCTAGGCTTGCTGCCAAAGTGAGCACATTGCTGTTAAAGTGAGCATGTGCTACCAAAGCGAACAATTTGGTTATTGGTGGTTGCTGACTTTGGAGAAGGCCATTAAATTGGTTTCTATCCGTATGGGTAGTGATAGGGTGGCAAAACACCACATGTTGTGGCCAATTGTTTAGTGAAAATCACCATTGGTTTCCAAGATGGGGCCATGGATGTATGCATGCATAGCTGGCAGATAATGATGGCAATCCTCTGCTGAAGGCCATGAGGCTGGTAGGTGGAGCAGTTATAGGATTGCTTGATGCTATTTTAGGGTTGATACATCTTCCATTATTGCAGAGGTAAAGGGGCATAAAATGGATTGAACACTCTGTTTTGAGGTTCAATTGACATGTAAAAATTACTCTTATTACTGCAATAAAAAATGGACAGAATGAGGTTCATTAGAGTGCAAGGTGTTTGTGGAGATAGATTAGTGGTATAGGTTGCTTCACAAACCCAAAGAGGCCATTTTTATGGCATTGTTTCTGTATAGTTGCACCATATAGGGAATGATATACCATTGGTATACTCTTGTTGGAGTATTTCTACCCTTGTGTGTTTTCTCCAAGGGTAACAAAGGTGCTACGTGCTAATTCTTGTGATGTACTTTGTTTATTGTTGTTTTCAGCTTTTTTATTTGTTGTTTAGCATATTAATACTACTACAAGCATGATAAAGGCCACTAGGGCAGATTATTAAGACTGTTGAGCAGCGCTGCTGTTAAAATCCATAGTTTTATGGATCACTAGGGATATCAACCTAGTGAGTTATGGATCAAGTGGTATGAGGGCAATGATTTCCTTTGGGAAATCTAAGTGTGCATGTTGTACAACTATATGACATTTGCAAGGTCAAGTGGAAAAAATAATTTATTGCCATTTGAGCATGAGACTGAATCTAGGAAGTGGTTGAGAAGATTGAGATCAACAAGAATGGAAGGAGATGGAGAAGCAAAATTTCAGCAGTTAGAAGCAGATGTGGCTAAAATATTTGTGGTTGAGGGAAAGCTAGATAGGTTGGAAAGCGCTATACTTGTCTTGATAACGAGAATGGATGGAAATAGGGTGCCACAAGATGAATCTGAAGACTAGAAAAGTGGGTATTGGGCAAGAAGACACTCCAAAACCTAATAGGTTCTTTAAATCAGAGCCCAAGATTGATATCCAAACCTATGATAGAGAAATCAATATGGAAAAATTAGACCAATGGGTGTCCAAGATGGAAGTATATTTCAGTTTGCACCTTTTTTTTCCATAGTAGCAAATCTCCTTTGCAAGTTTGAAACTTGCAACGCATGCTGTTACTTGGTATGAGAGACATGCATGTTCCTTAGAGATTTAGAAAGTACCACTTGTGTTGAAGTGGCGGGACTTCAAGTTATTGTTGCTAAAGCAATTTAACCTTATTTGCCATTAAGAACAATAGGTGATGCATGTTCATCATTTGAAGTAGGAACAAGGGTAGAGTGTATAGGCTTATACCAATGAATTTGGGAAGAGAGTTGTAGAACTTGGGAATGCTATAATGGAGTGTGAGTTGCTAATTAAGTAATTGGGAAGTTTATTTGACAATTTACAAAGGGCATTTCTCATGGCCAAACTTGAGAATATCTACGAGGCATGTAGAAGCACATTACATGGAGTTGGGGAAAAAAGGGGGTTCCCAACAATGTGGTAAGAAGAATTTAGAGGACAAAGGCAAGAAGAGTTGTCCTTCTGTGTCAAAGCTCAAGGACAAAATAAGAGCAAATTCCATTGTTCTCATTGTGACAAAGATGGTCACATTGAGGAGAAATGTTGGAGGTTGCATTTTGATTGGCGCCTTCTTGGAGGAGGAAGAAGAAAGGCAACAATAACATTGTCATGGAGGAAGGGAAATAAATCCATGGGGACTCCTTAGATGAAGGACATATTTCTTGTGCTAACTTCAAGAAAGGTAATTTGAGGGAACGTGGAAGCTCTTATGGTAAGCTTACCCAATTGTTTCAAGCATGAGTGCAATTGAAAGGTAAGAAGTTGATTGCTTTATTTGACTCATGCTTTCATTCCAATCTCATTTCTTCCATAGTGGTTAATGAATTAAACTTAGAGTTGTGTGGTATCCATGTCCATTATCTTTGGGGTGGTTGCAATGTGATGTAGCTATGAGCGTTAGCAAGCAATGTAAACTAGCACTTAGCCTACATTTAGAGTATAAGGTTGAAGTTGTGTTTGATGTTGTGCCATAGAGTCATTGGAGCTTTTGAGACAATGGTATTTAGCCATGGGAAGAACACACGAGAGTTCTCAGATTATAGTATGAGGATGGGATAGAACCCAAATTTCTTATACATGAACTCATAACCAGCAAGAAATTATAAATGCAATGATGGTTGACTTCAACAACAGGTTCACCATGATAATGAGGAACTAAATCTCAGTCCTAATGACTCCATGTGCCTTGTCTTGTACTGTGGTGCTTTTGATGTTGAAATTGGATATTGCCTCTGAGACAAAATTCCACAAACTTTAAAAGAGGCATATGCTACAACCATAAACATTGAGAGCAACATGAGAGCATCCAAAAAGCATATCAAAAGGGCGGATGCCAAGATCTCACAACCAGATAGAGGAAATGTTAATAAACCTCTCACTGTTGAAGAATAACTAGATAGGTTGATGGGTGCAATAAAGGTCTTGTCATACAAGGTAGCAAGGAATGGAAAAGAATTGCCAACTCCTAATGCTGCAACACATTTCAATGAAGGTCGGTGTTTACATAATAGGCCATATAATACTGAATGGTCTAGAAGACCACAACAACTTGATAGAAAAATGATTCCCAAGCAAGGGATTTTCAAATATTAAGACAAGGGAACTTCTGACCCTTTGTGAAGGGATAATGTGCATTTTTGAGACACCTTATTATGGTGTGAAAGCTATTGTCTACCACATGATCCATTCAATTGTGCAGTTGCATTAGCAATGAGCAAAGATAGGAGTCCTTATTGATGATGGCACTGCAGAAGATTATGAGGATGAGCTTGATCAATTGGATACTGGATATCTTGAGCATAGGGCAATTGATCAAATCCTCCAGTATGATCATGGTGCAGATCCAAGTCGGTATGAGTTGCCCACTCACGATTTTGAGCACTTGAGGGAAGTCATGAGGCAAAAATACAAAGGGACTACACCACTAATTGAAGAAATAAGAGCCCTTACAAATATAGTAGTTGACATGTCTAGAATAGATATCAACTATGAAACAAGCATGTACTTGCAAGAGATAAGGTTGCTAATATGGAAAATAGGTCTAATGTAGGCATTAACAAAGGAAAACAAAGGGCAAAACAGCAGTCGAAGAATGACACCACTGCAAGGAAGATGGTGGAGAAAAGAAAGATTGTCTTACAAAAAGCATTTAGGAAGACATATGTGCCCAATCCTTGTGACCATGTAATACTCTTAGGAATTATAGCTATTCCAAAAAGGATGGACCCAAACAACAAAGCACAACAAGCCCAGTCCAACCAATGAAAAGATAGAGTGAAGACAAAGAAGAGAAGAAACATATAAGAGGTAAGGATTTTGCCTCTTGTGGTATAGTCGTGCTTTATAATCTTGACACTAATGATTCAACTATTCCACATGATGCACCCTTAACCAATTACAACCTGTTGATATGGTTCATGTCATAAGTCAAATTAGAGTTTTGGTGCCAATACGTGAACTCCTTAGAATTCCCGAACATAGAGAAAGGGTTCTGTTATACTTCACCTCTATAATAGAGGCAGATCAACTTGCTGCTATTGTCAATGGTATAACAAATGACAAAGATAAAGAATAGACTATTGAGGTTTACCTAGGGAATTCGCTATTTAATACCCAACTTAATATTGACCCTTTCTACACCACATTAGTGGTTAATGGATGGCTGGTCCACAACTGCATGTTGGACTGTAGAGCTTCAAGTAACATCATGCCTCTACAGGTTATGAATGATTTAGGTTTGAAGGTGTTCAAGTCATATGACAAATGTTTTGCAATAGATTCTAGAGAAGCAAATGTTGTGGGAATTGTGAACAACATGGAGGTTCAACTGGTTGAATACCCAAACAAATCTTTCCTAATGGGTGAAATCATTGTGGAATGTTTAGTCAAGTGTGGTATTCTACTATCTAGAAATTGGGTAGCTTTAGTGGGGGGTAGTTTACAAATGAATTTGTCATTAATCCCATTGCACGGAGAAGAGGTTAAGTTATATAGAGAAAATAAGATGCTGGAATTAATGAGCACTGCTATAAAGCTACCAATGAAGCATTGGAGTGCTATAGACTGATGTTGGTTTTGACCACTTCATCGGGTATTATGATGAACAAGGTCATGAAGGTGCTAACTCTTGCATGTGCTCTACCATTGCTAAAGATGCAAACAATTTGTGGACCATGTTCTTTGATGGTGCATGTTCAAAAGATGGTTCAGGATTAGGGGTTGTTCTTGTCTCACCCCATGGTGGCTTTGTTAAAAATGCATTCAATTTAACATTCCAATGCACTAACAATGTTGTAGAGTATGAAACTCTTATGCGAGGATTGAATGTTGCTCACAAGCATGGAATTAAATTCTTGAGGATTCTTGGTGATTTAGAGTTGATTGCATTACAGATTAAGAATACATTTGTTGCAAAGGACGAGAGGTTAAAAATATATAGGAATGCAGTTTGGGATACCATTGAATTGTTTGATATAGTAGGCTTGAAATGGATTGAAAGGTTAGAAATGTTGTTGTTGATGCTCTAGCTATTGAGACATCTAAATTTGATTTGAGGTTGATGCCTTGTCTGGTAGTTGAGCCTTAAGATCCTCACAAGGTTGAGTGTACTTGATAAAATCCATAGCTAGCAAGTGTTAAATGATAATCAAATAATATATAGATTCCTAAATTGCATGAATGAATTGGATAGGCAGTTGACTGATTTGCAACTTATGGTTGAGATGGAGGATGGTAAAGAAATGTTGTTGGGTAATGAAATAGTGCAATTGGAACCCAACACCATTTCCAATTGACTAATGGAGTTGGAAAGAATGTTCTATTGTACAAATTGCTACAAGAGTAGGAGAAAACAAATTGATGAAGATAACATCAAAGGTGTAACTCTAGGTACTAAAGTAGAACCTTAGATGATTTACATTGGTAAGAGGTTGAAAGCAGCAAAAAAACAAATGTTGATTGTTAGCATAGTCATATGATGAACTTAACCTATGGGCAAGATTTATTTCAGCATAAAATCCCTCTATAGCCTAATACAAAACCATTGCACCAAAAGCAAATGCCAATCAGTCTATGCTTTCCTCTCAAATGCAAAAGGAGTTGATGAAGTTGAAAAAGGAGGTATCATCAAGCCTATCCGACACTTTGAATGGGTGTAGAATCATGTTGTAGTCGGAAAGAACAGAGAGATAAGATATTTGTGGACTTCAAGAATTTAAATATCAAATCTCTTAAAGATAACTATCCAGTTTTGAGCATGGATAATCTACTATAGTTTGTAATTGGATTAGAGTTGATGTCTATGATGGATAGATTATTTAGATATAACCGAGCGGTAGTCAAGGATTTAGAACAACACAAAATTGCATTTACTACTCCTTGAGGCACTTATGTCTATGTGAGAAGGCCATTTGGGTTGAAAAATGCAGTATTTGCCTTTCAGAGAGCAATGCACGTTGCCTTTGTAGGCTTCATTAATGAGATCATGGTTGTTTACTAGAATGATCTAATAGACTACTACAAGGATAGGAAAGATCATTGCAAACACTTGTAGCTGATTTTCAAAAGGTGCCTCGAGTATAGGATTTCCTTAAATTCTAAGAAGTGCATATTTGGCATGGAAGAAGGCAAGTTGCTGGGGTGTATTGTATCAAAGGATGGGGTGAGAATAGATCCAAAAGGAGTGAAAGCTATTGAATTCATCTCCCAACTTAAAATAGTCAAGGATGTGCAATCATTCTTCAAGCGAATCAAGATTTTCAGGAGGTTCATCCCTTACTATCTTGAGAATATCAAAGCTATCTCCAAGATTTTGAGAAAAGAGTAATCGATCATGTGGAGTGATGAATCAACGAAAATATTTGGGAAGATTAGGGAAGCCCTTAAGGAAGTGCCACTCTTGGTAAGTTCAAACTATTCTAAACCCTTCCAACTCTTCTCATTTGCCTCCTTTTATATTATTGCTGTTTTACTACTCCAAAAGAATTGTCAAAGATTTAGGCAGAAATAATACAAGCGAAATAAATTTTATGAATGAAATAACAATGCTTCGTTCCTTTATTCAATAATACATTACATATATATAGGATTTTCATATCCCATATTATAGGAGGGTTGTTACACCCCCTATAACCACTCCTCTATATTTATGAGTTGTTATAACAACAAATATTTGTACAACCACTATATTAACCTATTTAACATACTACAACAAACCTAATTTAAATGATTTTTATATACATCCTATAAATGATGCAATATTTTTAACACCCTCCCATATTGCATCATTCTCCAAATGGGGATAAGTGGACCAATAATACTTGATGACCACGCATAGTAGCTCATCATAAGGTATGAGAAGGGACATACACATCTACTCATGAAAAGCGATAGTGGAACTAGCCTCACTATGCTCAGTATACCTTCATCCAAGGATAGGGACAAACACATCTACCCATGGAACCAAGGATAGGGACTAACACATCTACTTAAGGTATTACATCAAGTTTGGATAGGGACAAACACATCTATCTAACATCAAGGTTATGAACAGGGTCACACACATTTGCTCATAACAATTACGATTGGGGACACACACATCCAATCATAATCACAAACTCATGTGATTGGGGACAAACACTTCCAATCACTTACACCATCTTGTGAATGGGGACAAACACATCGATTCACACACAACCAAGAAATGTGATTGGGGACATACACATCCAACCACAACATAAAAGCTTGAACACCAAGTTCTCATTATCGCGTTTGCAGCCACCATTATAGATCATTGCCACTCTGATCACAAATGATATGAGACAGTTGCCGCTACCACCTGGAAACCGATCTTGGCTTTAGTCGTTTTGGTACATATAGTTTTGTCACTAATGCAATTTCATGGCCCTGTCGCTAGTGACTGATGAGAGGTCGTTGAATGCCCTCCAGCCTTCGGTGCCTCCATCCTCCAGTAAAATTGCTAGCTACTTAGTAGATTTGACATTGAAACTCAATTTGAGAATGTCCCCCCCCTTGATGTATACTTCTCTTCTACAAACCATGGGAGTGTCGGGTACCACCGATCATGCACTCCAAATACATAGACTATTGATTTATAGAATGAATAAATAATACTACCAAGACAAAATAACTAAGTTACCGGTTTAGGTATGGGGACGAGTGCGGGTACCAAAACAAGGTATGTGGGTACGTGAAATTTTTTTTTAGGGGTTTGGGTACGTATGGGTATGTGTGTGTATATATATATATATATATATGTATTATATACACAAAAAATAAGAGAAATAGACAAAATTGTAAAACTAAATCATTTCATAGTATGATACTTGATCATTGATCAATGCCAAATGCCAAAGATAAATATTAAATGCCAATTGATAGTTGAAAAATATTCAAATAAGCCATATCAATGATATCATATACATCTATGTTCACGATTCTAATGGAAATCATCACAATTACTGAATTACAAAATGTATTTCATGAAACATGATTCAATGTTCATTGCTCATCAATCATCACAAGGATTATCAAAAAATTCATCGTGACTTGGATTTTTAGCGGCTTTAACTTCCACAATTGATCTCCTTCAAATACAATCACCTCCCTTCAAAATGCCAAGATGGAGAGAAAATATGGTGAGAGCAAAATGAGAGGTAAAAATGAAATGTATATGTGTTTGAAGGCCTCATAGTAGGCTGTTTTAGGGTTAGGAGGAAAAATAATTAAAAAAAGAAAGAGTTTTTTAATGAAGTTTGGGCCCACTTTTTTTGACTTGGCCCGTGGGTTCGCCCGAGTTCGTGCTGGGTGCGCACAGGGTGCGAGCCCAGCATCGTGGGTTCGCATGGGTGTGCGGGTGTGTGCACCTTGGCAAACCCACAGTGCTGGGCGCGCACCTTGTGTGCACCCAACATGTACTCGCAGACAAATCTGAACCGGGTTCGGGTTCGGAGCCTAAGGGTACGAACCCTACATCTTAGCAAAATAACTTAAAAATACTAACCTAAAAGATGAAGAATAACAAAATAAAAGACTATAAATTTTCCTAGGATGATCTATGATGACACAGTCTCACTTGAAACAACTTTTCTACCATAAGAAAAAAACATGAAACGTGCTTAGGCCTTTGCAACAAGGGTGTGTCTTCCCTTCTTGACAACATCTACCTCACATATGGCCTGTCAAACTTCAAGATTTCTCACGCAAGTGTGCATTAGAAGCATGGTGAACGCTCTGCTCACTCAAACATGCTTTGGAGAGCTCAATATTGCCTATTGTTATTTTTGCAACAAATAGAGGCATATGTAACATTTGAGGAATATGCAAGAAATGAATCGACCTGTAATGATTGAATCTCCTCGTTGGCGACAACTTTCATCGAGCCTTTAGCGCCTTCACAATGCTTTGTTTGGAATGACACACTATATTGGAATAACCAATATTGATGTTTTACAACTTACATCAACATGCTCTTTGCCACAACCCTAAAAGGTATTAGCTCTATTTCCTGCGTGGCCACCACAACAATCGACCTTCTCCCCTTTGCACAATAATATCTTCAATAATAGTGTAGGTGGATAATTTATTTTAATAGGCACATTGATTTCCAAATCCAATGGCAACTTCCCACTCGTCTCAAAGTCAATGCAATAACAATGGAAATCATCCACCAGCGAGACGCCACGGATCTAATCTTTGTGCACTTGAAAAGAAATCTAATGCTACACATTCAACTTCATGGTCACACCACAAGATTTGGCCGACTTAAACTCTAGAACCACGACCTTTTGAGTCTGTACTCTATTATTACAAGCAACAAAAGCCGCTAATACTACGTAAGACAATAGAGAATTCTCCTTCACAAGGTAGGCACTCATATCAAACTAATGCAGCATAACACCACCTTAATCTTTGAAGGCATGGCATTTGGGAGGACGAGAACAATAGGTTGAACTATGTATTAATAAATTGACATTGTGACGAATTTCTATACATAAAATGGCAAATATGATCGGCCAAGATTATCTTGAAGTCAATAATAGTACAAAACCTATGCCTGTTCTAATACCATGCCAGAGATTTAGGCAGAAATAATACAAGCAAAATAAATTTTATGAATGAAATAACAATGCTTCGTTCCTTTATTCAATAATGCATTACATATTTATAGGATTTTTATATCCCATATTATAGGAGGGTTGTTACACCCCCTATAACCACTCCTCTATATTTATGAGTTATTATAACAACAAATATTCGTACAACCACTATATTAACCTATTTAACATACTACAACAAACCTAATTTAAATGATTATTATATGCATCCAATAAATGATGCAATATTTCTAACAAGAATGAGGATAGATATGAGCAGCCAATTCCATTTTTCAGATATCTTTACAAAGTGTTGAGTTGAAGTATTTGATAATGGAAAAATATGCTTACACCTTTGTGAAAGCGTAAAAAATTATAGGCCATAATAGGTGTAAAGACCATTGCATATTTTCCATATACTGAAGGACATATTCACTCAACAGGAAGCCCTAGTTAAGAGATGTAGATGGATCAATAAGATCCAAGAATATGATGTCAAGGTACAAACGACAAAGTTGGTTATAGGTCAAGTCCTCACCAAACTAATAGCATATGCAAATTTAGAAGTAGTTGGGGTCAATGCGATAAATTGTAATTGTGCATATACTTGTTAGTTGAAGGATGATCCTTTGTATAAAGATATTATCTTTTATAGGGAGAATGATGTAATATTTTGGAGAATGATGGAACTAACAAAGTTGGATGAGAATAGGAGGATTGCATACGAGAAATTATTTTCACACAAGTAGACAACAAAACATTTATTTGACAAGAGAGCATTGGAAAGAAACTTCCAAATTGGAGATACAATCCTCATGTGGAATGTCAAATTAGAGGATAAAAGAAAACTTGGGAAGTTTGATCCTTTATGGCTTGTGCCATATGAAATTGTAGAGGAGTATGGTGAGAATGTGTACCATCTCAAGGATTTAGTAGGAGATTTAA
Source organism: Sequoia sempervirens (assembly GCA_007258455.2). Lineage (NCBI taxonomy): Eukaryota > Viridiplantae > Streptophyta > Pinopsida > Cupressales > Cupressaceae > Sequoia > Sequoia sempervirens. The sequence goes on along the minus strand of VDFB02252737.1, from coordinate 8,475 downwards.
TGGAGTTGCTAGTTCATGGCCAACATCTTAAGCATTTATGTAAGTAATGATGTCTTGTCTTGTATATATCTTGTGTTGTGTGTTGTCTTTGTGCAAGCTTGACACTTGTCGGTCAAGATGAAGTTTGTTGTCTATCCCTTCTTTGTTCTCTTTTGTGGTTGACTCCTAGAGATATGGATTCTCGTTGTTCTTGCAAGAGACACATGCCCCCAACTAGAGCCAATTTTGGGACTCAATTTGTCTATTCCAAAATTTGCTTGAGTCTTAGCTCCAATTTGCAATTAAAGTTTTAAACTCCATTTTACCCATCATAGATAACCTATCTAAGAAAACTCTAAATTGGTCCCTCTTAGTCAAAATTGCATATATGTTGTTCTCCTTCATCTCCCATGTGCCTATCATATGTTGGAAGTTGCAAAGATTCAAGAAAATTCTAAGTTTTGGGTGTTTTGGTGGTTTTTGTGAAGTTGTTGACCATCAATGGACATCTGAACATTTCTTGCTTGTCCAATATCTAGTTCTAGTGTCCACTCTTGCTTAAAAGTCCCTTAAAGTTCTCCCCCTTCTTTGTGTTTCCTCTCATTCCACCCCATTTGTGGGAACCCAATAGGGATTTGGTTATTGGTCTATCCTCCCAATCCCTTGTCCATCTGTGACAACTTCCCTGCATCCTTCTTTGGGAACCCCCTCACATATGTGGACATTCAGACCTTCATCCCAAATGTCCACTTTCCTCATCCACTTCTGCATCAAATTCCTATGAAGGTTTCTAAAGCCTTCTTGCCTTCCATTTCCTCTTATATAGGCTTCAACTTGATTTTGTGATATCCTTCCTTCCATTTGGACATCTACTCTTGATGTCCATTCTTGCCTCTTTTCCCTACATTTCTCCATAATGCTTCATTCATTTTCACCTCTTTTGTGGAGTTTCTTGGGACTTAATGTCCTCCATTTTCCATATAGTTACTGACATCTAGTCTCGACCTAAAACCTCACATGTTCTCTTCTCCCATTGTGTTCCTCGTTGGATTTCTACATTTCTACTAGATTGCTTCACCCACTCCCTTGTACCTCCCAAAAGTTCCATTGATGCTCAATTTGATTGCTACAACTACCAGATTGGTCTTTCCCACCTTGAAAGCATTTTCCATTCCAAGGGTGTGAATCCAAGTTTTAAAATCAACAATGGATGATGAAGAATGCCTTGCCACCATGAATGTATTGATTGGAATTTCAGATGTAGATATCTCTATGCCATCATTAGGCCACCATTTTAGTGAATTTTGTGGTATTTCAACTTGTTGCACACCAATCCTTAACGAGATCTTGTTCTCAATCAAATTCCCACAAGGATTTAGTGACCAAACCAAATGCTATAAAAATTAGTTCATTTTCCAAAGCAATGGTGGTTCATTTTCACTTTCCATGTGATTGCAGTATTGAGCATCTTCTAGGGTTCCAAATCTTGCATGTTCAGGGGCCTATTGAGCAACTCATTTTGTAAATCACGCAGAGGTAGCTAATGTATTGAAAATAGTTGTAATCGAATGTCTCCTTGGCCATTTGTAGATCTTTAGAAAAACTTCCAAGTGATGAAGTGTGATATGTTGTTCTTGGCTTAGGGTTTTCTCACGCCATATTTGTTGGTGTGATTGTAATGAGAACTTGATAAATATCACAACACTTAAATTGATTGTAGATATTAGTCGTAATGGTGATTTCCTTGTTGCATATGGGTTTTTGGAGTTTGGAGAGGGATTATTAAGCATGTTCAATTATTGATATCTTATCTTTTTTGTAATTTTTATTTGTTGCTTCTTCTCGTAATTGTGACTCTGTAACCCAATATGAAGCACTAGTCTTGGAAGTGTTTGACCCTCCATGCACTTAACAATGAAAAACATCTTTAATTAGTAGTTTAGGAGTAGGAAGTAGTTTGTATACATTTCATGATTCGGTACTATAACTAGGAAAAACACATGAAGCAACTAGATGACTTAGCTAAGTGGTAGCTTGTGGATAAAGAATTTAATGTTTTTTCCTTGTATTTTAGTAGATGATGCATACCAACTAGCCATGTTTTACTGTAAACCTTCATATATGTACTTCATATTTTTATGAATTGTATATGAGTCTATGAAGTGTTTACAATAAAAAAGGGAGCCTAATAAGGATATAAAAGGAGTGTTAGTTTGGAAAAAAGATTTTCCTATTTACTTTACAGATTTAAAGTAGATTGTGCTCAATTATTTATTTTGACTTCAGGAATCTGGTAGGCCCCGCCCCATCCCCCCCCCTATAAACTGCAGTGTGACTGGTAATTTTTTTTCACTTGACCGGTGACACTAGTGAGACTCGCCCTTCGGTACCATGGGGACGAGAGGGAGCTTGGACCTTATGGCCTCTTCCCTGCAACAGGATGCTTTTAGCCAATCGAGCTAGGGCCCCCGCCCTTAGATTGTGCTCAACTTGATATAATTGTAGCTCACTATTTTAAAAAAAGTGAGATATTAAGTACAATGTATACACTTAGATTGAGAATGCTGAGGCCTAAGATAGTGTTGGTGAACTGTACTATTACTAGAATGGATCATTATTCTATCTCTATGTATGGGAATAAGATCAAATATTAAGTGTGAGGCATACTCTTATTTTGTTTGAATATTTGTCCTTGATTTTTAAGAGTGTCAAATCATTGTTGCTAGATTTTGGTGCTTGGTACTTGCTCCTTGCACAAAAGATGAAGTGTGGATCCTCTAGTGGGAGGTGTGCATCTAGCACAATTAAGTTTCTTAGACGTCATGTCTAGATGATTGTGAAGGCATGAAAAGGGAGATGACACGAGTTTGCCTTAAATGTCAACTTGCTCGTTATGACTTAGAACCAAATACATTTTTTCAATTAAATGTGAAGGAAGTGAACAAGAATCTTAGCTCAACAAATTTGAAGAGAAAAATGGAAGAGATAGTATTAGACTTGCATGCACTAGATTAAATGGGGGCATGCATCCCACTTTTGTTTTTACATCTTAAACCATAAACTAAAAAGAATTATAGTGTTTTGAGATTGTAATGGAAATTTGATAGATGACGAGTTTCAAATTTGATATATCTTTAAAGAACATTTATAGATATTATTTTCTTTAGTTTACACTAAATTTTCATGTCATGCCTCATTAGACCTTTCTTAGAGTTTTAATTTACACCTTTCAGTGCAACACAAAACATAATAGATGTGCATTAAAACCGCTATAATGTCTCCTTTGCAGGTATGAAGAATTTAGAAGACCCTTAGCCTATTTTAATTCTTGTAGGATAATTGGGATGTTGCAAGGGAATAATTAATTAATCAATTTAAATTGTCTAGAGATGTTTATTTTCAAAAGGCAACTTATATTTAATTAATTATTTAAGGACAGTTAGTAACATAGAGTGAAATTTAATTGGGGACCATAAAAGTGACTTAATATGGGGTCCAAAGGTAATATTAATTTAAAAGATTATAAAAAAAGGTCACTTTTGGAGGGAAATGGATAATAATATTTTATTATTCTAAAAGTTCATATAAAAGGGAAATTGAGGAGAGAAAAGGTCATTTTGTTCATTTTATCAAACCCCAGCCTTTTGAGATTGAAAATTGTTCATATTTTTTGCCCTAGGACAAAAACCTTTCGGCAAGGATGAAAACCCTCCTAGCCATTTGAGTGATTTCATCCAAGAATCACTAGAGTGCTGATTGTTGGAAGTTTTTGAAGATTTTTTAATTTTTGGTGTTTGTTACAGTGATCTGTATTTCTGCTATAGTGCTTATTACTGTTGCTAGTGATCTGTATGATAGCTACAATATTCCGTATGGCTGCTACAACACATATTTCAGTTGGTGAAATTTTTTAATTTTTGGACAGGGTTAAAGGCAGTTTGCAATCATTTTTGTGAGCTGTACTACACAGCAGAGAGGCTATATTGGTATCTAGTGGTGTATTTCTGATTTTCAGTTGTAACAGATTCAGGAATATTCAAGGCTCTTGTAGCATTACTTTAGTTTGCATTCATCAATTAATGAGAATAGTAAATCTCAGGGTTAGTACATTTGACATAGCATTGTCAAGGATATTTCAGTTAATCTATATTTCCAATATGTTGTTGTTACTTTCATGCTCTGATAAATAAGTAATCAGCTTATTGTATTTTAATTCTATTGTTATTTTGTCAAATATCTGCAAATAAAAAAATACAAAAAAAATTTATGTGGGGATGTTTCAACCACTCTTTGAATTAGAAGGGGAAGCTCCTTGTAAAGTAAAACCTAACCTAAAACTAAACATGTTCTTGCAATTTACAATTTTTACAATAATTTTTGGGTGGTTCACCTTTATGTTGAATAAAATGTAAATAGTTAACTTTTTGGGCTTTGCCTAGGATAAAAAGCTAAGATGCTCTTCCACTTAAGGCAAACAATTTTTTTATTTTTAATTGAAAGACTAGACACTTGTCCTATTCAACTAAAATGAAAGACTAAACAATTCAAAAACATAAGGATTGAATAGGTTTTAAACGTATCAACACAAACGCTTTGGTAAATTAATTGAAGGAATTGGTACAAAGCCATGATTTCCAACTTCAAATAGATCTACAATACAAAGCTTGCAAATTTGGTAGAAGCAATGTAATATATTTTAGCAAATATGACAAAATCATTCAACGATAATTGAAAGTAAGATAGGCTTAATAAATTCTTTTGAATGAGTAACAAAATTTGAATTGACAATAAAATTGAATAGCAATTTCAGCAATATGCAGGCATGAAATTTACCATTCATCGATTTCTTTCTCTAGGTGCAAGAAGACACTTATTTATACTATTTACGAACAATTGCATGAAAATAAATAAATAAAACTAACTGCACTTATACCCTAAGCAGGATTGCTTGCGTAGATTTCATCTTGTAATAACAAGAATTCTCTCCCAAATACCAAGTTTCATCCTACTATGGGTAATTGTAGAGGTGTAGAAGCTTTACAAGCCTTTGACTAAGAGCTCTCTATTGCCCTTTTCGTTCATATAGGACATAACCCAAATGATGAATGATAATGGCAATGCATGATGAGGAGAGGACAATTGGTTAACTTACCATTTTTGTCATCATTATTGCCAATCATATGTCTAGGAAGGTGTATGCTTAAATCCATAACACAAGTATGCATAAATTTGCTAACCAAAGGTTAAGTTAAGGTGATTCGATGCATGGTTTAAGGTAGTCAACTTCTGGTGTCTATTGTGTGTGTCCCCCCTTTTGCAGGGCCTTTTCTAGACAATGTGGCTTCAAGTATGCTTTCTCAAATCTCATTGCATTGATTTTTTCCCTGCCCACACTTTGTTAACTTTTTTGTCCAATTTTTTATTTATTGAGGTTAAAACAATGTATGAGATAGGTTGACATTGATCACGGTGATGATGATAGAGTTGTAGAAAAGAACAAATGAACCAAAAAGGCATTCAAATGAACCAAAAAGGCATTCATATTTAGATTCAAGACAATGTAGAAAGACAACAATCAGCTAGACACAGTCTTATTGAGTAAGAAACTAAAATACACTTATTTTTATTCTTTAATTGCATGACATCATATCCTATATTCACCTTAGGCAAGGCAGAGTAAGATGGGTTATTCAGGAAATTCTTTAGGTACGTTTGGAAGAAAAAGGACTGTTATTGTTTGGTAATCTTGGTTGCAATATTAAGAAGGCGCTGGAGTTGCCACAATGCTAGGATTTTACTAATCCAAGCTTTAAAAGGGGTTGCAAATGTATCAACTATCAAGTACTGATTTAAAATAAGAGACCCAGAATGGTTTTTTGCTGGTGTTATTTATGGAGTAGATGAGAAGATGGGAATTCTTTGTGGCAACGAATGCCCCGGTCCTGTGCTTGAAATTAAGGTTGACATAATAGATTAAGAGATCTGGGTTTCCTTGTTTGTGAAATTTAAGGGTATTGGCCACCGGGGTTCCATCCTTTGTGCTCCACTTGTAACATCATTCAAGATATAAATCATCTCTTAACTTCCATATTAGCTAACACACCTTCATTTGTGCTTAATACATACTCATGACAATAATACTCACAAAATCCTGGTAGTGTCTTCATAAATAGAGTTAGCGTCCAAGATCCAGACTCCCTAAGTTTATGACAACATTCATGCTATTCACCTCATAGACCAGTTTAGGTTGTTCCAAACCCAGTTTAAATTGTCTTGCATTAACTAATTATACTGATATCTAATTCTTTCTAATTTAAATGTTTTAATTAGACTGCAACTCTGAACGCCGACTCATTTTCTGTTGGTAAGACTGATTGTTGACTAACCATAAACTATTCATTATGTTTGTTTAATTTACTTTAATTTATGCAGGATGGACTGATCGTCTGTTTATGTGGCACATTCTATTTGCATATGGATAGGTCAAAGCAATGATTCATAAATGTTCCACAAAACCAACTTAGGGCATACCGATATATATATTTATTTTCTGTCTGTTTTCATTTTGGATAATGAATTTCAGTGCTTAAATCAAAATGCAATCATCTGGAAGGATACAGGGTTCTGATTTTTGTTGAATGGAAAGATGAATGCTTGTTTAGTTTGCATCTAATGGCACATATATTCTGTTTGCCATTTTTGATAGTTTTATCTTTCTTGACATTTTTCATAATTAATGTTGAAGACATTTTTATAACATACTGATTGCAAGGTGATTTCTGCTAATATGTTGAAGTTGGTTTTCAGGGTTTAATTGAGCAGATAAACTCTTGTATAAATAAGAAAAAAGAATATGATGAGACTAAACCTGAATTGACACGGAAAGAAGTTATCAAATGCATACAAGCAAAGCGAGTGAGATTACGAGGAATTAATCTTTCTGGATTGGATCTCTCCAAATTGGTAATGAACAGCAGAGTTTCCAAACCAAGTAGTGTGTCAGTCTTTTCTTTTATAAGCAGACTGGATATGCTATTATATTATTTTATCCTGGGATGTATCTTATACTTTTGTCAAATGTGATTGTTTTCTTTGTTTTTCAAAGATCTCTTGGTATCTAATTAATGCAATAAATCAATGATATGAAAATGTCTTTTGGGTAGTCAATCTAGAACTTTACAATTTGATGAAATATTTTAGAGGAAAAGTAAATTAAACAGTTTTACTTCTAAATTTTGGTCATTTCTTTGCAATATGAAAACAAAGTGCATATTGGTCAGGATGGATTTATTTGCCTCAGATATGATGCTAGATTATAATTATGCACTAGCAGGCCACGGAAGTGGAACTTAATAAGGCATGTCTAACTTGGCATATGGCCTATCACTTCTTGATCCACCCGTCTTCGGAGTTTTTTAAACCCCATCTTCTCTTTAGTGTTGGAGCAATGTGGGGAGTAAGTATAATTGGAGATCTTCACCAAGGCACTGGGTAGGGATAAGTTTATGAATTTTTAGAACTTTGACTGGGAGGGAGAATGATGAAATAATAAGGGTTATTTCATTTTCATATCAAAGAACATAAAATGTCATTAAAATTTTATATTTCGGAGGTAGAGTCTATAAATAAATAAGGCATGTGAATGCAAATAGAAACAACAAGAGATTACCTTAACTGCAATTGGCCCATGCTAGTGAACAGCCTGCGGTCAGCTATCTTGAATATCCTCCTTCCTTTTTCCTGCTGATTTTTAGTTTTTCAGCACTGATCTTGTGTGGACCCCTACTAGAAGGAGCCTAAGACTGAGAAGGTTAGTCCTGCACATTGCTTCTGTATTATCTTCAAATCTGTGTTATAATAGATACTACAGTTTTCCAGGGAGAAAGTGCTAACATTCTTATATCAGCATGCTTAGAAGACTGTGTGACACCTTAAAGAAAAAAATTTCATTTGTGGATCATGGAGGCCTGTCCAGGGCCAAAGATCCTAAATTCTATGATATGTGAAAGTGGCAAGCCCATAGGCTCCATAGATAGACTGATGATGCTAAATGGGTATGTAAAAGCAATCTTTGGCTCCAAAAAGTTAGCAAGATGCCATGGGGTCATGGAAACCATGGTCCCCTCCAGTCCTACTGATTATCTTCCGATTACTTTTCCAGTTTGGGTCAGGATTCTTCTCATCCAAGTGTATTCTTAGGGGATGTCTCTTTGTGATGAATCCGAAATACAATAGGAGAGTATGTTGCTGCATCTTATGGCACAGATAGGAGTATAACATTATGCAGGGATCTATGTGAAATTTGAATAAATATTTGGATAATTCTTTTCAAAATATACTTTTCCTGGAATCGGGAGAATTGAGGGGTATGAACTTGTGGATTGTGAAAATATTCCCTTTTGGTGCCGAACCTGGTATCATCAAGGTCATCTAGCAAGGATTCGTCCTATGCATCCACAAAACCATGAACCTGACGATACTCCAGATTATAGTGCA
>VDFB02252736.1:0-87774 GCA_007258455.2 Sequoia sempervirens | reverse complement strand
TTAACTTGAGATACAAGGCACTAACCATCAACACCCTTAAGCTGATAGATATTTTTGTGTGTTCTCCTTCCTACAACAACCATAGCTCTGGATCATTTTATGATCTCATAGGTATTATCCTGAGAAACAAGTTTGAAACCTTTGCTACACATCTATCTAACACTCAACATGTTATGCCTTAGGGCCTTTCCATAATATACATAATCAATGTTGTGTATTCCATAAAAAATAACTGTACCTTTTCCAACAATCTTTGCTCTAGAATCATCACCAAACATGAACAAACAACTGTCATACTTTTCAAGTTTAGTGAATTTAATTTTATCTCTAGTCATGTGATTAGAACATCCACTATCAATCACCCAATAGTCTTCATCCTATCTAGCATGAAATGCAGTGACCAAAGTACCTTCAATCTCATCCTTCTTGTTCTCTGAATCACTTTTTCTTGCACACTTTCCAGAGTTAGCAGACACAGATTTACTCTCCAAAGCTAAGAAAAGCATTCACTATCATCAACCTCATAATCAGATTCATCATCAGAGATTCCAACTTCTTCTCTAACATAGTACAACCTTTTTTTATTTCTTATCCTTTCTATCTTTGTGATCTTTATTCTTCTTATGTATAGCTCTATTCAGACATCTTGAAGAATAATGACCAATATTACCGCAACTGAAACATTTAAAGGAAAACATACCTTTATTTACCGGTACCTTTCTTCAACTTCCTTGTAAAGTTCACTTCCAACTCATCTAAACCATCACTATCTGGATCATCGTCAATCTTTATTGCTTTAAATGTCATTTCTATCTTTTCTTCTTTCTTACCAAACTTTCTCATCTCAAATGCAGTCAAAGTGCCAAATAGCTCTTCTTTAGTATAATTTTTAGGATCATATGTTTCCTTAATAACTGAAACCTTGTCACCATAACACTCCAGTAGGGTCATTAGAATCTTCTCAATTATATCTTCATCAGTCAAAGTACCCCCTTGATTTCTAACTTCATTTGCTGCTAGATCAATCCTCTAAAAATAGCTTGCAATATCTTCTCCTTCTTCCATTTTCAAATTCTCATATCTACATTTTTCCATCAACTTCTTTGTCAATTTCATTCTATTATTTTCTTCATAAAGATCTTCCAAATTCTTCCAAGCTTCATAAGAAGTGCCCAAAGAAATAAATTTTGTTCGCTTAGTCTTGAATAAAGCGTTGTAAATAGCATACCTCACTTTTTCATTCTCCTCATAAGTAGAAACCACATATGTAGTAGTAAGACCACTCGCAGGAGAAACATACTTCATTCCAACAACCTTCCAAGTCTTGTAACCAATAGAGATAATATATCCTCCCATCTACACTTTCTAATCACTGTAATCAGATCCATCGAACATAGGGATAGCCATCTTATGTGCCATTGAATCTTCCTTAAGCGGTTAAGCTCTACACCAAGGATCAAAAGATCTTATACCAATTGTTAAAAGGCGTAGGAAAATTGAGAGGGGGGTGAATCAATTTTAACCAAATTGAAAAAAAAAACTTCAAACGTTGATCAACTTCACAACCACACTAATCTGTTATTAAGTATGAACATGAAATGTAGATAACAAAAAGCAAAATCAACACAATGAACACCAAATTTTATCTAGAAAACCCAATAAGGGAAAACCACAGTGAGGATTAACCCACAATATAAAGTAATAACAAAATTGAATACAAGGGGCTCACTGCCAAGGGCTCACTACCTGAATACAAAGACTCACTACCTACAAAAAGGACTCACTATCCAACAAGGAAGCTCATTGCCTACAGATACAAAATATAACAGAAAGATCCACCACAACAATTTACACACATCCATAGCTTTGATTAGAAGATTATATAAACCTTCAACTCACTACTTTCAGGAATCTAACACAATAAAGTACTACTACCTCAACTCACTTTCACACAACTCTACTGTTCTCTTGTGGCTTACTTTGTTATTTTGTATATCTCTATCCTTCACAACTTGAATTACATTTATACCTTCTTCAACCTTATAAACTTTATTGAAGGTCAACCACCTATGTTTCATTTCATAAATTCAAATTAGGTTGGAAACTCAACATTCTCGCAGTGGAAAGGAATCAAAGTGGACCAATTAACCACTTAAAACCAAGACCAAAAGCAATGTCTTGGATTGACCACACGCCTCCTTAATTAAATTTTAATTCTTCATATGAAGTGTAAACACCAGGTCAACCAAACCTAATGAAAAAACAAATGAACATTGGAGTACACACTTCTCAGCAAGAAGATAGCACATGAATGACGTAACATGCTTTATCATGCATGACAACACATCTCAAGTATCTTCAGATACATCTGCAACAAGTGCAACAACCTTAGAACATAGAACACTTTCTGTCAGTCCATCTGGAATGTGCAAACACATACAACAACTCTAAAACTTAACTTCTGGAGTACCAAACCATGAACATCTCTGTCAAAACCTAGACACCATCATTACTAGACATATTCCAGATCTGCAAGACCTAAAAAAAAACAATAGAGGACTACAGAGCAGAAACATTTCTCCTAGTCCATAGACAAGCAACTCTTTCAAACCAGTTCGCACACTGGTGAACACAACTTTCACACTCCATCAAACCAAAAGCTACAAATCAAGAGATGACACCAACATATCTCCAACAACAACCCTTCAAATCTAAACAAGCATAGGATCAACATAGAAGAAACGTGGAGCACATACCAGAGCACATTTTGAACACATACATACTTCTGACTTCACTTTTTATTAATTTTCTCAAAAGCAATTGGCAACTCATCATTTTAGCACATTTGCAACATCATAAGGATAGCTCCATGTACTCATCACATATTGACAGCATCTCAACTATACATGCACAATCTGCAACATTCTAAACTATGTTGACATCAATGACAACATTAATAGCAACACCACCAAACTTTCTCATACTTGCAACACCTTACATACAACTAATGTGCATGATGTTAACAATACCATCCCTACCATGACTAGTTGTACTCAAGATTTGGGGTATACTCAAAGGAAAGGTGGAACTTCAATTCCTCCTTCTGCAATACCCATCTTTATTCCTACATACACTAGTACTCGTGTCACCACAACCATTCAGCCTACTAGCAATGTGAACACTTAGGTATTCCTACTAGGAATCCTTCTAGCTTTGTGCATTCACATATCATATCTCCTCAACCATCCTCCCTCACAGATTTACAATTACCTTTCCCTCTGCATACATACAACACTCCACCTTATTCACCTCCATCTTACAATACCAACAATGATCCCATCATTAACATAGTTTTTCAAAACATGTGATCCCTTCAACAATAAATCACCATCCTAAATCAAAACAACAATGGTCAACCTTCACAATACATCAAAACCAACCTGTTTTCCCTACAGATATTGAGAACACAAATACCATTGGTATAAAAGTTCCTAGATTTGAGAAATATGGTGGGAAAGGAGATCTTAACATTAGCCATGTTTTCACTTTCACGGCCCTATTTAGTGATTTCATCTTTGAAGATAAACTCTTCACTAAACTATTCCCTAGGTCCTTGATCGTTAATGCTTTAGAGTGGTTATTCTTCTTATCGAATAATTCAATTGGTTCATTTAATGAGCTTATTGATGCCTTTTACAACCACTTCCACATTCACATGGGTCCCAAAATGACCCTAGCTAATTTAATGACATGTAAACAGAAGGATAATGAAAAGGTTACTGATTTCATAGCATGATATCAAATGCTTTCTTCACAACTAAACATTAAGATTCTTGATGCTGACCTTCAACGAAATTTTATTGCCAATTTACAAAATAAAATGCAAACCAAACTTGAGATGCTGAAATTCTCATCCTTCACACAATTATGTACAACCCTTTGTGACTATTAGAATTTGAATTATGGTTGTGATGTGAAAAATCCCCCTATCCATCTTGAAAAGTTTGAATCCACACCTCAACATACTTACCAAGCTTATAAAAAAAAAAAGTGCTTTTTATAAATTAATTCCCCTCAACCAAATCAACAAGATAATAACCAAGTGGTTGTTATACAGACAAGAAATCCTTTTTACCATTGGAGAAAAGAATAGAAAATTTACCCCTCTACCTGATACCCTTCATAAAATTCATCCTACAGATCGTGGACAAGAATATGATTTCCTTACCTCCTATCAAAGCTCCTAATCCTAATAAAAAATTACCCTCAAACTATAGATCAAACACTTATTGCCATTACCACTGAAAAAATTGACATGATACATGAAAAATTGTAAGCATCTTAAACATCGTGTGCAAGACCTCATTAATTCTAATTATCTTCAAATTGGAGATGTGAATGATCAAGGTAATAAGTATGTACCTCCTAACCAAAACTTGAAAATCATTACAAATCCCATGCCGTAACAAACTATTTCATTTGTCAAAGCTAGTGATACAAAGAATGATGTGATGAATGTTGACACAAATGATGAAAACACAAAAGCTAACAATGAGGAAGAAATTGGTGCAAGGGCACCATTGATCAAAATTTGTCAATCAAAGTTGTTAAGGTCCAGGCTTTAGGATTTTGGAGAAAATGCATCAAATAAGGTCTTGAAGACCATTTATCATTGTAATTAGTCATTTTGATGGTTCTTAGGTGTTTAGAGGGTCATTTGTGCAAAATTTCAAAAAAGCGAAAAGTTATCAAATTTGAGATGTTGTAAAGTTGCTAAAAGTTACAAATTTGCATTCTAGGGAATACAAACGGTCACTAACTTGAAAAGTCACTTTTGTTTAGTGGAGTCATTTAGTTTGGAGGGAAAAATAATTTATATGTTGGAGAACATCGATGTAAAGATGGATCTTGAAATTTGGAAGGTAGAAAGCAATACAAATCTTTGCTTTTTCTGTAAATTTTGAATTTCCTTATTGTTCCCAGCCAGTGTACGACCTGGTCAATTGGATTTTGATTTGAAAGTTTCTAAAATTGTTGAATATATGTGTGAGAAACTATTTTGAATTAGTTTGGTTGAATCTTAGTAGATTAGAAAGCTTTGATAGTCCATTTTCTCCAAGCAGCCAATAAACAGAGCATTTAAGGGTTTTGTAGTTTCAAACATGAATTAAACCCATTCCACCTTCTGTAAAGTTTGTGCCTCAGTGGAATGAGTAGAAATAGGTAGGAATAAATATTTGGAATGTTGGAGAGTGTAGTGGAGGTTGAATGGTGAGTTGGGCATGATGCCCTAATGATGAAAAGAATGATTTTCTCTTGAAATTGTGAGGTTTTTGAATGGTAATGGTTATGAATCTTTGGGGAAGCATTGTTTCTTGCTTGATTGAGTATATGCATAAGGTTTTATACTTTTTTGAGGTGGTGGCTAGTTTGGTTGAGGTCTAGGAATGTGATTTCCATTAAAATCCTAGATTTTAGGCTAGAAAGGAGGGTTTGAGGTTTTGGTACTCTGGAGGTTGACTCTCTGACAAATAATTGTGGATTCCAAGGTTTTAACACATATAATTTTTTGACCACATGAGTTTGGAGGTTTAGGAAAAGTTTCAAGACAAGGTCCTTTGTAAAAGAGGCCTGGTTGGCGTAAAAACCAGGTTTTGAAGAGATTGTTGCAAAATAATCTAAGGTATTTTTTTGGTATGTTGTTGAGTACCTTGATGGGTGTTTGAAACCCTACTAGTCCTGATTTGAAAGAAAATAATCAAGAAGATTTACCCAATTTAGTCAAAGTGCAATGCTACAAGGAAAAGTGTTGTTTTGATGAGATAATGAGATTTTGTTAGATTATGATTTGGTAATTGTTGTTGGTTGCAGGACCTCCCCTGGTTGCATCAAGTGGTATCAGAGTAAAGGTACCAGATCTTTGTGGAAGAAAGTTGCAGATTGTGAAAGAAAGATTGGAAGGTGAAGAGGAAAGATTGTAAAGATGCCAACAAAAGGAAAGAATGTAGCAAGAGAGGTGAATGACTTGAAGAGTCAGTACATTAAAGATATTAGAGAACTGAAAGAAAGGTTGGAATCCTTAGAGACAAGCAAAAGGAGAGAAGAAGTTGAAAGCAGTGATTCAGAGGATGAAGATGAGGAAGAGTTTGAAGACGTTGAAGAACTTGATCAAGAAGATTAGAGAATGGCCAAGTTGTTGAAGGTAGTTAAAAGTGGCAAGTACAAGGTGAAAATAGATGTTCAAAAGTTTGGAGGAAATTTGAATGAAGAAGAGTTGTTAGATTGGATATCATCTTTGGACAATTATTTTGAGTGTGAGGACATTCCAAAGGAACAGAGAGTCAAGATTGGAAAATAAAAGTTAAGAGGTCATGCACTTGTGTGGTGGGATTATTTGCAATTAGAGAGAAGGAAGTAAGGAAATTCCATGATTGTGGCATGGGAAAATATGGTAGCCAAGTTGAAAGGTAAGTTTCCCCCTTCAGATTATTCAATTCAAATGTTTAAGAGGTTGGAAAGTTTAAGGAAAAAGGAAATGAATGTAAAGGCATACACTGAAGAATTTTACAGATTAATTACGAGATGTGGCCATAATGAAAATTAAGATGAGAAGATTTCCAGGTACTTGGGTGGTTTGAGATTGAAAATACAAGATGAGTTGGCTTTGAAAAATCCTAGGAGTGTAAAAGAATGCTATCGAATGGCACTAAAGGCTCAAGAGAAAGTAAAAAGAAGACAAAAGAAGACTGTTAGAGCAAGAGGCAGCACAATAAGAGGAATAGGATCTTTCTTTACCCCAAGACAAACAAATGAGAATCAAGAAGATCCAAGCAAAAGAGATGAGAAAGTTGCAGATTTTAGAGGTGGTTATAGAGGCACAAGGGGCAGATTTGGTGGTGGAAGGAATCCTAAAATTTTTGTAGGTAGGTGTTACAATTTCCAAGAATATGGTCATCCTTCTTGGAAGTGCCCTAAGAAACTTGGTTTAACTTCAATTGGAGGAGAAAAGAAAACTGAAAGAAGAGCACAAATAGTCCAAGAAGATGAAGCTAAAAGTTCAAACTCCAATAGACATCTTTCTACTCTTGAAGTTGGTGAAAGCTTGATGATGAAGGGACAAGTCTTGAAGACAACAAAGGAGAGAGAACTAATTTAGAGCAGAGCCTTGTTTAGGACAGCTTGCAAATGCAAAAATAAGGTATGCAAGGTAATAGTTTATTCTGGATGCACTAATAACATTGTATCTAGTGAAATGGTGGAAATTTTGAATTTGCAAAGAGTACCTAGAGAAAAGCCATACAAGGTGTCATGGGTTAGTGATAATCAATCTATGGTGGTGAGTGAACAAGCTATAGTTGAATTTCAGATTGGTCAATATAGGGATAAGATTGTTTGTGACATACTTCCTATGATTTGTTGCCACATGTTGCTAGGAAGGCATTGTCAATTTGACAGGTCATCCATGTATAATGGAAGACAAAATACATACACAATTGAAAAAGATGGGAGAGTTTTCATTTTAACTCCATTGGTTGAGGAGAAAAAAAAAGCAAGGTGAGATCATCATGATAGGAAGAAAGGAGTTTGTAAGTGTTGAAGAAAGTAAGGATAAAGGGTTGGTAGCTAGTGCAAAGCATGATAAGGATTGGACAACAAATAGAAGAGGTGAATATAATTTGTAGTCAGATGTGAAGAAGAATGCCTCCATGTGGAAAAAGAAAGATGGAAATGTGTCTCAAGTTGGTATAGTCAAGGGTAAGTATGAAGTGCAAGAAAAGAGTGAAGGTATATTGGTAGGGACAATCATGTGCCCTGTGGTGATGAAATAGGTGAAAAGGCAGTTTAGTAATATTGAAATAGAGCCTTGTGAGATTGGTAAGACAATGAATAAGAGGACAGTGGATTATGATGATGATAGGACAGTGAACAAGGTACTGGAAGGTCTGATAGAGACTGGTAAGTGTAAAGGTGCAGTTGACAGTGAGAATGATGTAGATAACATGAGCATTAGATAGTGGAATAAGCAAGAAGTTGAGAAGCAAGTGATGATAGCTGATGAAAGTGTGAGTATAGATGTAAAGGGAGATGTGATAACAGTATTTGATGATGGGAAAATTGAGAAACACCCCACAGTACACAGTGAACAGTTAGAGCATGTTTCAAGTGAAGATAAGTGTAAGAGTGTCAAGGAAAATGATAAGCTAAAGCAAGATGAACCTATTAAAGTAAAACAAGAAGATCAAAAGCATGAAGAGTATAGAGGAGGACAAGTTGCAATGTCTTTTCCAAGAGACATGGAAAACTTCAAAGTTGGGGTGTATGGCGCAGGGGCACCATTGATCAAAATTTGTCAATCAAATTTGTTAAGGTCTAGGCTTTAGGATTTTGGAGAAAATGCATCAAATAAGGTCTTGAAGACCATTTATCATTGTAATTAGTCATTTTGATGGTTCTTAGGTGTTTAGAGGGTCATTTGTGCAAAATTGCAAAAAGGGGAAAAGTTGTCAAATTTGAAATGTTGTAAAGTTGCTTAAAAGTTACAAATTTGCATTTTTAGGGAATATAAATGGTAATGAACTTTAAAAGTCAGCTTTGTTCGGTGGAGTCAGTTAGTTTGGAGGGAAAATCATTTATATGTTGGACAACATCGATGTAAAGATGGATCTTGAAATTTGGAAGGTAGAAAGCAATAAAAATCTCTACTTTTTCTATAAATTCTGAATTTCCTTATTGTTACAAGCCAGTGTATGGCCTAATCAGTTGGTTTTTTATTTGAAATTTTCTAAAATTGTTGAATGTATGTGTGAGAAACTATTTTGAATTATTTTGGTTGAATCTTAGTAGATTAGAAAGCTTTGACAGTCCATTTTCTCCAAGCGGCCAGTAAACAGAGCATTTAAGGGTTTTATAGTTTCAAACATGAATTAAACCCATTCCACCTTCTATAAAGTTTATGCCTCAGTAAAATGGGTAGAAATAGGTAGGAATAAATGTTGGGAATGTTTGAGAGTGCAGGGGAGGTTGAATGGTGAATTGGGCATGATGCCCTAATGATGAAAAGAGTGATTTTTTCTTGAAATTGTGAGGTTTCTAAATGGTAATGGTTATGAATCTTTGAGGAATAATTGTTTCTCATTTGATTGAGAATATTCAGAAGGTTTTATACTTGTTTTAGGTGGTGGCTAGTTTGGTTGATGTCTGAGAATGTGATTTCCATTAAAACCCTATATTTTAGGCTAGAAAGGAGGTTTTGGGGTTTTGGTACTCTGGAGGTTGATTCTCTGACAAATAATTGTGGAATCCAAGGTTTGAACACCTATAATTTTCTTCCAACATAATTTTGGAGGTTTAGGACAAGTTTTAAGACAAGGTCCTTTGTACAAAAGAGGCTTAATTTGAGGCCTAGTTGGCGTAAAAACCAGGTTTTGAAGAGATTGTTGCAAAATAATCTATGGTAGTTTGTTGGTATGTTGTTGAGTACCTTGATGGGTGTTTCAAAACCTTCTAGTCCTGATTTGAAAGGACATCATCAATAAGATTTATCTGATTTAGTCAAAGTGCAATGCTACACGGAAAAGTGTTGTTTTGATGAGATAATGAGATTTTGTGAGATTGTGATCTGGTAATTGTTGTTGCTAGTTGGAATTGTGTTGAGTTTGGTTGTAGGACCTTCCTTGGCTGCAACAAGACTCTGATACCATTTTTTGGAGGTTGAATGGTGAGTTGGGCATGATGCCCTAATGATGAAAAGAGTGATTTTCTCTAGAAATTTTGAGGTTTTTGAATGGTAATGGTTATGAATATTTGGGGCAGTGTTTTTTCTTGTTTGATTGAGCATATTCAGAAGTTTTTATACATTTTTTAGGTGGTGGCTAGTTTGGTTAAGGTCTAGGAATGTGATTTCCATTAAAACCCTAGATTTTAGGCTAGAAAGGAGGGTTTGAGGTTTTTGTACTCTGGAGGTTGAGTCTCTAAAAAATAATTATGGATTCCAAGGTTTGAACACCTATAAATTTCTTCCCACATGAGTTTGGAGGTTTAGGACAAGTTTCAAGACAAGGTCCTTTGTAAAAGAGGCCTAATTTGAGGCCTAGTTGGCATAAAAAACTAGGTTTTGAAGAGATTGTTGGAAAATAACCTATGGTAGTCTATTGGTAGGTTTTTGAGTACCTTGATAGGTGTTTGAAACCCTGCTAGTGCTGATTTGAAAGGACATCATCAAGATTTACTCGATTTAGTCAAAGCGCAATGCTACAAGGAAAAGTGTTGTTTTGATGAGATAATGAGATTTTGTGAAATTGTGATTTGGTAATTGTTGTTTCTAGTTGAAATTTATTTCTCAAAAAATAACATAATCAAGCATGCACCCGATGGTCCTCTTTACATAGCTGGAACAATCAATGACAAGCCTACGAATGGGTTATTAATTGATCTCATCTGTGTGGAGAAAGTGGTCAGTGAATATTTCCTATTTGTGCATGAACTCTATAAACATACATATGAAAGACTAAAAGCATGGAGAAAATGCATAATGGTTTTTCTTGCCCTATGATTGACTCAATAAATCTCCCTCTAAAAGTTAGACCAAAAAAATTAAATGTCCCATTCACCATCATCTCATTGCCGAATCAATTTTGTGTGAAGTTAGGCTATCCATGGATTCACTCCATGAATTTCGTCTCGTCGATTGTGCATAAATGCCTAAAGTTTCTCTTTGGAAATCAGATCTTTACTGTGCATCATAGTGGCTTTAATCATGTGTCTTCCCATGGGAACTTTTCATTGGATTTCTTTTGTCCCAAGCCTATTGAACCTATTAGACCTCATGAGAACTACTTTTTCAAATCATATCAAAATTTTAAGGAAGAGAACATAGAAAAATTATCTCTTAGAAATATGCCTCAACTCGTGATTGAGCCACCCATCCTTGACGAAACCATGATTAAAAAAAAATCCCTTCCAAATATCTAAGAGTAGCCTATGAAAAATCCTCCTAACATTTCCTATAAGAGACCACAAGATAATCAAAGAAATCCCATTATGACTCTTAAAGTCAAACAAGTTTACAAAGCCAAAGAGTAAGTGGTTGAACAACCTCCCATGGTTACTTTTGTTCCTCCCCTAAGGGAAGAAAATAAACCTATGGATGAAAAAATTGCTCATACACAATCCCAAATTGACAACGGATTGAGAAGAAACTAAAATGTTAGAGAGTGTAGGCATAGACGTCATGCTATTTCTCACATGTTACAAACTAAAGAAGAAAAAAGGAACATAGAAAGTCAAAATCTGAACTTTCTTGAAGCAATGGATGATGACTCTATATCTTTGTCGTAACATAAACAAGAACCTTCCAGAGACATTATCATCCAACCTCCTATTGTGATTAATTTAGATGATGACATTGATATTGCAAGCATTGATGAAAAAGTTCATAATGAGTTGAATTCATTGTTCTCCTCCTCTATGAGATTAAATGATGATAATAGTGTTGTACTTGGTGCTTTTCCTAGTTTTTCACTTGTCATTGTCCCTTTGGCTATTTATCTGCCTTCCATATATACTGGTCAAGATCGAGATGCATACGACCTGCTATAGGTTGACTCACATGTTCCTTACTAGTCTTTCACATTGTTTTCATTTTCATGTTTCTTTATGTGATTACATGTGTGTAATGTTATCCCCCGTACTGATCCATTTTATGTATCTCTCTCTCTCTCTTTTTGTGCATTCCTCTATTTGTACCTACATTCTTCACTGTGCCAAACATTTTATCTTTTTCACTTGTCTTATAGTGTTTTCCTTTTTGGGATAAGGAAAGGCATCCAGACATTTATGTATCTTCCACGTTAACCCAAAAGGATTTTTCTTTGTTTTATCTCTCTATGTGTCATTCTTCCAATTCTATGAGTATTTGGGAAATTATTTGATATTTTTGAGCTATATAAAAACATTGTAGCAAAGATATACTGGCCCTAAATCCATAGATCCTTTATGTATTTTTGGGGGCAACCCCTCCTTCCATTTTCATGACGTAGCTTCATTTCAGAAACATATGACTTGGCATAGGGCTTTCCAGGAAGCTCTCATGTCTTAGGATTGAACATTGGCTACTTTAAAGTAAGTTCTCATAGTAACGGTGTTGGAAACCTCTTTAAAGTGGGGGCATACCTCTATAATATCTTTCAACATTTCTCATGTTTCATAGTGTGATTTTCATTTTTCTTATGATGCATCCTTTTCTTGGTGGTGTCATTAGGTTTGATGTCCTCCAAGAGTGTGATATTTCTTAGTGTACGACTTTCCCTCTTAGTGGTGATGTGACACATTGCATTCCCTAAGTTGCAAATATTTTACTTTTGACTTTTCCTAGATCTTGGAGACATTAGGCATGATGCTCGCTAAGAAGAAGACCTTACGCAAACTAAGCAAAGTCCCTTTCAACAAAATAATTTACTAGCATTATTGTTCATAAGTGTTTACCATAACACAAATTGTTATCCTTATGAAGCTAAAAACACTAAATTCAAGCCCACCAAGCATAACACACCTTTCTTGCCTATGGAGCCTTGCCTTGTCCATAGGTGTTTAGCATAATGTATCTTGCTAAGCCCTATGAAGTTCAAACCTCTAAATTCAATGCCACCTAGGATAATACACCTTTCTTGACTATGGAGCCTTTCCTAACATTGTGGCACCTTATTAAATTTGTCAGGAGGATAGCTTTGATATGTCATGGGAGCCTAATATGATTTTCTCATTTTCCACCCTTTTGGGATACTCACCTAGTGGATAGCTTGAGGTTCCACTACCCCATAGTGAGTGTGCGACAAAACAAAACTCATGACTTCGATTTGTTATATGCCGATCGGACTATCTAGGACTGATCTTCCTGATCTTTGATGGTGTATGATTGTGTATCTTTGTCATTACTACATACATAAGTGTCTTGAATGTCTACTTTAGTGTGAGTTTGACATGGGGTCATCCTCTCACTAAAGTGGGGAAAAAATGTAGTGTATGAAAAAGTATCCATTTTTAACACTTAATTTGGAAATAATTAATAAATAAATGAGCTTAATTATGCCTTAATTTAGTGTTGTAATATGTTTTTCATATTCACATTAAGTTTAGGGCCCTTTTAATTGAAATGGAATTAATTGTGCCTTTTTTTGGTTTTGTAAGGTGTACCTTTACACTTTCACAATAATCTAGTGATTTATTAATAAATTGAGGTTAATTTGTCTTAATTGGTTCCTTTAATCCAAATCCAAGCCTAATCAAATGCAAATTTTGAGGGATAAAACCCAACATTCATAAATTCCATTACACAACACTTAACTTTGGAAGATGTGTGTCCTAGGTTTAAGTGACCTAGGACCCATTCACCCTTGGACCTATGACCCTATTTTTACATAATGTTTAACACTATCAGAATGTGTGTCCTAGGTAAGTGTCCAAGGAACCATTCACCCTATGTTGAATGGGTCCTCACTTAGACCTAGGACCCCACTTTGAAATATGTTTTTGGTGGTATTTTAATGATTTCAAATCTACAATTTAATGTTGAATTGTGATATTTGAATTTTGGGAATTAATGTTAAGATATGTATAAATACAAGGTTATTTCACTAACTTAATCCTAGAAAGTTATCCTAAGATCCTAGAAATTTCAAATCTTCAAGCATTCTAGCAACTTTATGAGCAAGTCCTAATAGAAAGTTTATGAGATCAAGAGCATTCAAGAGAAATTTCAATGCATTCAAGGGCATATTTATAAGAGATTATTTTAGAAATTAAGATTCATTCATCATGTCAAAGATGTCTTGCATCATACATGTTGTTTGAGTTAATATGGTGATATAGTGTTCATGATCTAATGAAGCTTATCAAAGGCATTGTTTCACATCAAGTTTCATGATCAAGATCTACATTCATTGAGGCCACTTCATGCAAGTTTGAAGATTTTTTATCCAAGGTTCAAATAAGGTTTGGTGAGTTGTTACATATATTATTGTTCATTAATCATACCTTCATGCTTTTTCATTCCATTTCAAGGTTTAATTACCAAAACGGGGTTTGACCAAGGAAAACCCCCATTCCCTAACGAACAATTTTTCTCTCTCTTTGATGTGTGATTGCAAATTTCAAGTCAAAGAGATCAATTGAAGAGAAAAATTGAAGAAAATTGTAAAGTTGTCAAAGTTACAAGAAAAGTTGTCAAATCATCGAAATTCCTCTACAAAATTTATTTATAGTTTTCTAACATTGAACACCTGGAATTTGGAGGTGCACATTGAGTATAATAGAACCCATAAAGCATTTTCTAGGAACCCTAGCCAGTACCCATTCACCATAGGGTGAATGAGTCCTCAGTGAGGTTTGAAAAAAAGCATCTTTGGTGATAGGTACATATCATTCTCACCTCTCTAGATCCGCATTTTAATAGTTAGTTCAGTT
Source organism: Sequoia sempervirens (assembly GCA_007258455.2). Classification (NCBI taxonomy): domain Eukaryota; kingdom Viridiplantae; phylum Streptophyta; class Pinopsida; order Cupressales; family Cupressaceae; genus Sequoia; species Sequoia sempervirens. The sequence continues at coordinate 73,314 of VDFB02252736.1, read as the reverse complement.
AGTTTTTCAGTTCTATTCTCTATAGCTTGAATTTTGAATGAAATTAGAGAAATAGGTCCATCATACCCCCTTTGTTATCAATTCATTTTGGTGAACATGTTTTTCTATATTTCGACAATTATGTGCAAGAAGCCATTATGATTAATCATGCCAAATTATGAACATGTATTGAGTCATGCTAGCTACATAAATCTATTATGTTTTGGAAGCTAACATTTTTCAATTATATCGAACAATCATTCCATCCATTAATCAATATTTATGGAAACTTGTGGTGTGGAATTTGTTCACCAAGGATTTCACATCATGGAAAAATTATCATTTATCATTTATCATTTCAGTCAATTATTATTTAGGCCTTTACCCGACCTAGGCTATTCCCTCTTGTTCATCATCATTTGTTGTACGTAGAGGTAGAAATACCAAAATGGGGTTTGACTTAGGAAATCCCCTTGTAGAGTAAGGGGATTCGACACCCCTAAGGCTCTAGGTCACAAGAGAGCCTCAAAGAACGAACGGCTCTAAACTACCTTATATTAAATAATGAATTAAGAAAGGAGAGATGGGCTGAAAAAGGAAGGATTAGCATGACTCTATTTCCCTTCTAATAATGACAGGTGTTTTTGGAATCTAGGCGAGCATCCTACACGGGTCTTAGACTGTGAATCAGAGAACTCTCTATCTCAAGAAAATAGCATGGGAACTAGACTTCAATGTGTCACCCTAGAGTCTCAAGGATAATCTGATAGTGTACTATATGAACAGAGGGTTAGATGACAGTAAAAAACACTTAATGTCTACTTGCAACTCAATTTTTGGAATTTTGTAATTTAACAATTTAATATAAAATTATAGAAATAAGCAGTACAATGTGAATAATAGTTATAAAGCTATTATAATGATGAAATAATGATGAAAGGGGGAAAGAGAGACAACTCACGCACGGTCCAATTCTCCAGCTATAGCTCCAAGAAAATGAGCCTACACCTACACACACATAAGTAGGAAAAATGTTGGGCTATGTTTTGAGGTCTACCTCAATTAGACCCTCATTTTTGTGTTCCCACCTCCATGGATAGCTAATATGCAATGATATAGAGAAAAGTGATAGAGGAGAGAATATAAAAGACACAATAAAGTAGAGAACAATTATCACTTGGATGTTACTCTACAAGGCGGTAGATGTAAATAAATGAAAAGACGTAGTGTTACCTTCCCTGCTATAAGCACTCAAGGCAGATAGAGGAAGGAGAAAGATGATACCACCACGCTAAGGAGGTAGAGTTGCGTAAACCTGCAATGATGATGGTGTCAAAGTGAGAAGACATTATAGAAACAAAGAAGGATGACATCAACAAGATAGAGTGAGAGTGAAGCAACAAGTGTTACAAGAATGAGAGAATTAGCTTGAGAGAATGAGGGAATGAGTTAGAGAATGCAAGAGAGTGTAAGAGGGTGATAGAAAAATGTTTGAATGGGTAAAATAGAGGCAAAGAGTCATTTTTCATTAGTCAAGAGTCGACATAAGATGCTATTTCTATAGGAAATTAGAAAGTGTAGCATTTATGTAGATTCCAATGGTAGAAATCTATCAGTACAACAATGCGGCATGCCCGCGTCCCCAATAAAAATTCATCCACAAAAAAAAACTATAGGGACACACGATAAAAGTAGGATAAAAGCAACGATTTTTGCATCATTAGACTTGTAAAGCTAAGATAAGTGTAAATTGATGGGAAAATTTCCTAGGTTCAAATTTGCACCATCACATTTTACCCCCACTTTAGCGAGCATATGTGTTAGTGCATATGTGAGATAAAGTAGAAAGAGGTTGAAGAGAATAAACCAATATTATTGAGGAAGTGGATCATCAATTTGACATAATTGGATGTGAAAGAGGTAAGTTCACCAAGATGTGAAGATGACATGGTTCTTTGATAATGTAAAGCTATTTGTGATCTCACCACAAAAATGTTAGGTTGTAAACAAAACATGTTACGTGAAAAATAATAATCATAAGACACATCCATAAGATACAAGAAAACACATTTTGGCATGATAAGACATAGCCTAATTGGATAGACACATGATACACATTGATCAGATAGATAAGCTTGTGGTTGTTACAAACTATGTTGTAGCACAGTCACAAAAAAGACTAGTCTAGTCAAGTTGCCCCTAGGCTAGATGCCAAGATATAAGATGTTTGACACCAAGGCACACAAAATAAAATATCAGATAAAATATGTACACATTGCGAGAAACTAAAGGATTCATTAGAGAAGAAAGCTTTCAAAAGGTGGGGTTCCTTCAATAGGGAACCCTTCAAGACACCAAGGGGCCCATTTAAAGGAACACTCCCATTGAAAGACACCACATTTACATAGATTATTCTATCATCAAGGAATCCTTTTGAAAGATATTTCACTAAGGAATCCATTGGAAAAAGTGCTCCTTTTTCAAAGGAATTTTTTTAGAAACTTTCATTTTAGAAAAAAAGTACTCCTTTTTTGAAATAAAATTTTTTAGACTCTTTCACTACGAAATCCTTATCGAATTTTTTTTTCATCCAGTAGTCCTAAGAGAATACAACATTTTGGAAAATGACAGATTTCAATAAGTGGTTCTTTCATCAAGGAATTCATTTTAAAGAAACTTTTACACCAAGGAATCCTTTTTGAAAGAATTCACCTTATTGAAAATTAGAACAACATGGTAGCCCCCTTAGGATGATGTGTGCTATTTAGAGGAGCACATTACATCATAAAGAGAGAAAGGAGAGGTAGAGATGTTGTGGCATGAAAAACTTGATGATATGTATTCATGGTGTGTTGTCACACATGTGAGGGACATAACATAAGAACCACAACATATGGAAGCAGACAAAGATGAAGAAATCAAGAGATATGGGGATCTGAGAATTCAAGGTCAGATCTATTCATAGATACAAATAGATAAATCTAATATGGTATATGTACGAACATTCATCAATCCCAAAAGTTCATAGAACATGAAGAAGACCACATCAAAAAAAAGTGAAAATAAAAATTGGGTCGACATGAAAGAAGGCCTAAATGCCCCCAATGCTTTGCATCATACCCAATATCGAAAAGAAATTTTATGACACTGAATAATGATGACACAATAAGAATAAGTGCAAAAAAAAATTGTGCTTGTATCCAAGAATCTACGAGGGTAACAAGGGTCCTCTAGGTAGGATAAAAAATAAAAAGAAAAGAAAATAATGGGGGAACACAAACACACAAACAAGTATAATCTATAGATAAAGAAGAGTTACTACCCTAGTCCTCATCGACCAACATGTTGTATTGCTCCCAATCAAGATCATTGTAAGGGGAGGGAAGATGAGCCTATAAAGGTGGGATAGCATGGGAGGTACCCTCTGACTCGCTTTCAACAAGGGAAAAGGAAGAAGGCCCCTCAAGGTCTTCTTCATCAATCTCCTGTGAAGAAAAAGTCATCAGTCTTGCAAAATTTAAGGACAAAGTCGAGATATCATCCATCACATTGTACATGCACTTTACTAGAATTCCATTTGTCAACTAGGTGGGAGAAGGGCAAAGCACTTGAGACTCAATGCCAACCTCATCAAAAGGAGTAGTTACAAACTTAGATGGTGATGCGAGGGCCACCTCTGTCACAAGGACAATGTGAGGAAAAATAGAACTAGCTTCCAAAGAAGGAAAACCCTTCTTCTAGCCTCCACTCACAATGAGATCATTCTCAAACTTGTGCTTTAGTAGAGGATGTGGAATCCCCATAGAAGAAGCTTAAGGGGCTCAGAGGAATAAGAGAAATACGCAACAAGCACCACCATTGTATTGGACATGTTTATGGGCTATGAGAAAGGAGGGATGTCTGAGAGGGATATCAAGAGAGGGGAGCCATAGAGGGAGTGATGAAAACTTGCACCTTTTTGGAAGGTGTTGCTTATAAAGAAGGGCACATGCACACATTACAAAATGAGTGTCTGCAATAATTTGAGGTAGTTCAGAAGTTGAAGGCTGATATCAAGCACCTCGAGGCTCAACTAAAAAATGTTTAATTTACCTATAATAATTGTGTAAAGAATTTTGATAGATCAGAAATAAAAGGTGTGGCCACACAACTTATAAAAGATAAAGATGTCTTGATAAGCATAGTCATATGACTAGCAACCCACATTTTGTTTTCCAATTTGCAAATATTTTGTGTATTTTTTTCATTCATATGAGGAAATTTAAATGCAATTTTTACTCTAATTAAGAATGGTTATAAATTTTGCAGGGGTCTTTCATTGCATTTGTACTATCTAAACAATATAAGGTTTTCAAGATATTCATACTTTTTTGTAAAATTCCATGTTGCAAAAACCTAGGTGTTAAGAAACCTGCAATCCACATAGTGTTGTAAAACCCTCTACATATAACAACCCAACTGGTTAGTCACCCCTAGCTCAATTTGGTTAGTTTTATGTATCCACCCCCTACAACTCCTTGTGGGACAACACTTTACAATTAAACATGCAAAATCAAATATCTAATAGCCCACATTGTGTTTTCCAATTTGTAATTATTTTGTGCATTTTTTTTCAATCATATGTGGAAATTTAAATGCAATTTTTACTGTAATTAAGACTAATTATAAATTTTGAAAAGGCCTTTCACTGGGTGATCCAACAATACTGGTTTATAATTTCTAGGAGATCCTGATTTTTGTTGAAATCACATATTTTTAGAAAATATAATGAAATTTAAGACTTGAAATGTTCCATTTAAAGGATTCCAATTGAAGAGGGTTTGATCCAACCACCTTAGATCAAACCCCCTTGTATAGAACCCCGCTAGTTTTAAACCATACCTATAATGGAGTTTCCTTTACACCTATCAAAATGTTGATAAAAACCCACTTTTGATTTACCTTTTGGGGGATCAAATGAATTCATTTAAAATTTATTTTTTGTAAGTATGTAGTCCTTATTATAAGCTTCCCAAAAAGTATAATTTTAAATAAATTTAATTTTATAAATATATTTACTTTTTATTTCTTGTGAATGTAGGTTTTTCATTGAAAAATCAAGCTCTTTGTTCTGCACATGTGGAAAAATAGTAGATTATCAATATTTTTTTTTGAAAAATATCAATGCACTAGGTATTGAAGCCCTTGATCCAACAAAAAATAAAATAAAAATTTAATACATACAAAAAAGTTCTGTTGTATACAATCCGCCTATGTCTGAATTGTAATTGGTTTGACTTCAAAACTTGATTAAGGAAAAAATATTCAATAAAATGCTATGAAACTAAATGAAAGCGCTAGATATCGTAGTTACAAATCTAAATTCGAAAAAATTATAATTTTATCCTTCATGGAAAAAAAGTTATGTTGTATACAGTGAGCATCACTCCTTAAAAGTGGTGTTTACTGAGAAAACTAGTTTTCAAAGGAGATGGAAAAAGAAGTGCAATCTGATTCCAAAATTTTTGAAAAAAATATATTTAGAACCTACAGACAAAATGTCAAAAATACTAGTTTGGATCATCTTCAAATTCCTCACGGTTTAGCCACTATAGGTGTCTGAAAGTGAAGATTTAGTGAGAAAAAATTAGTTCAGTGTCGAGTTTGGCAAAAAATTGTAAACCAGTATTGTGGGATCACCCCACTACATTTGTAATGTCTAAATATCAAAAGGTTTTCAAGACATTTATAATGTTTTGTAAAATTCCATGTTGCAAAACCCTAGGTGTTAAGAAACAAGAAACCCACATAGTGTTGTAAAACCCTCTACATGTAACAACCCAAGCTCAATTTGGTTAGTTTTATGTAACCCCCACCTACAACTCCTCCCCGTGAGACAACCCTTTAGATTTAAACATGTAGATTCAAATAACTGACAACTTGCATTGTGTTTTCCAATTTATAATTATTTTGTGCACTTTTGTTTTCAATCATGAAGAAATTTAAATACAATTTTTACTCAAATTAAGAGTCGTTATAAATTTTGAAGGGGCCTTTCATTACATTCGTATTGTCTAAATAACAAATTTTTTTCAACAAATTCATTTTGTTTTGTAAAATTCCAGGTTGCAAAACCAAGGGTGTTATGAAACCTGCAACCCACATACTATTTTCAAACCATTTACAAGTAACAACCCAATTGGTTAGTCACCCCTCACCTTGATTTGGTCAGTTTTATCCTCCAACTCCTCCCCATGCACTCTAACCTTTAACATTCCAGTGTAGACTAAAAACACAAACAACATAGTGTTTTCCCCCTTTTTGAAAAATATTTTTTTATTACAATTTTCAACGTAGGTCTTACTCATGTCAGTCTGCATCCAATTCCTTCTGATGCACAGATTTCAGTGATAGCTTCTCATGCAAGCCACGAGGCTCTCGAGTTTTATGTCGAACTCTAGCCATGATGTCGTGACTAGCAAAAGGTGGGAAAAATGACCTGACATCGCCATTATCTCCTTGCTTCCCTTGTTGTGACATTTCCTCTCGTCTACCAATTTCGTCACTTTTATCCCCCATCTTGATGGGTCCCACACTACACCATCCTATTATGTTATGTATGTTTCTATGTATGTTTTTATGCAGTTTTGTATGTTACATGCCTATGATATGTCCGTTTTGTCAGTAGATTAGCTGTGTCCATCAAATTGAACCTCAAACAAATTTCACTATTAGAGAATCTCTTACTTATCAGTTATTCATTATCATTTATACTTTGAATCTATTGATGTAAGTGTGATTTATTTCTACACCCACCAAATGATCATATGTTAAAGTGCTTTAAAAGATTGTTATTATTTTTCTTCGAATTTAGCTTTCTGTCCTATTCCGTGCTTGGGTGCATATGTGATATGTTAAAAGCCTCTCTTACAGTTAAAACATTTTCTTTCAAATTATAAGCAGGCAAACACAATCTACCTAGGTTTTAGGATGCAGCATTCTAGCTTCGGAGGAGTAAGGATAAACTGAAAGATGTTTACCTTCTCACCGTAAATATCTTCAATTCGAACAATCTGCATCTCTCATGCAAATGCAATTTATTTGTTTTAAATTGCGTTAAAAGTAGGAGAACACGAGAGAACAGTGCGATGACGGAGGAAAACAAAAGAGTTCGCTGAAGGGTAGCTTTCTGTGTCATTGAAGGTATCTTTCTGTCTATTATAATAAATAGTAATATCTCTCTCAATGACGTGATATGCAGGTCGACATTACATCGACCAACTGTTTCAAAGTTAATTCACACGTATTTTTTATTAATAAGATGGCTTCTTTCCAATAAAAAAGTTAATTGACATGACCAATTGAGATTGTTAAATGCAAATTAGATGAGGCTGTTCGCTTGCAGACCACACAAATAAAGTAAGGAAATCTCTGACAACACCACGTGAAGCTAGATGTTCATTTCAATCTTACCATATCTCCATAAGGTCTTCATGTGATGCATGCAAGGGTCAAATGGTCAAATATGGATCTCTCTAACCAAGTAATATCGTGTGCTCTTGCTACCTCACCTCTCAACTCATATCTCATCAGTCTACGTGAGGCTTATCCACAATAATGTTTGATGGTACACCTTGAGAATGTAGAATCCTTGTGTGTTCATACTTCCAACATTGTAGCAATATTGTGGGACATAATGACATCCCCTATTATTCATGGAATCTGTCATTATACAAGAAAGCTTGCATGCATTGAATTCATGCAAACAATATACCTTTCCACTCAATATAATCAATAAAGTGAAACAAACTACATAGGGGATCAAGGAACCCTATGCATATGGGAGAATCAAAATGGCAATGGTCCATGTCGACAACTTGCACCCATTGTATATATTATCAATCATGATATATAATAGTGGCACGCCTCCTAATACATGCTTGACCCTCCCAATGTAATGTAATTATAACACTATGTCATTAGTAGTCTCCCATGCACTTGGATTTGGAGAATGAACCATGCATCCTCCAATATCATTGTCATCTCACTTGTGGGTAAATGGAAGATGTTCTATGTCCAAGTATCATTTCTTTGTTGGTGTCTTAAAAAGCAAAAGTAGTAAACAAATGCAAGCATACCTCTAAGATACCCTAGACTTATTATGTCTACCGTCTCAATATTTTTAAATGTGGGGTCTACACCATAAAGAATGCATAACTAGAAGGGGTCATTGTTCGTAGATCAAATTCATTGGAATTTAGTTGGGTGTACCCATAGATATAAGGTCACGCCCACCTTTGTAAAGTGTTATGTAGATTTCATCTATTTAATTAAAGATATGATACACTATTTCTATGACATTTTAATTATTTAAATAAAAAACAAATAATGCATAAAAATAAGGAAAATTGATACGTACTAGTCTCACACGCATAATATATGTCATCATAAGTGATGTGATCAATATGATGGTCATACATGTGAAATAGTAGACACAAATTTATTAATGATACAACGACTTATTGATACAATTTTTGCTTAATCATGTGATAGTACATTTGAAAATGACCGAATTTAATACGATGTATATTATACATAATATCTTTAAAATAATGACAATCTAAAAATGACACAACCTATTCATTATACTAAATTATGTAATCTTGATTCGTGTAACTTATTCATAAGACAAGACAATAAACCATGCATGCAACAATGAATGTTGTACATTTCAACCTAAAATAGAAAATTCACATAATCTAATGTATGAACCCAAAAAGGATGCAGACATGATAAAACCTATCTAAATCAGTGAACACAGATAGTCAAATGAACCCTTGCACCGCCTCACTTCATATATATCATGTACCGTCCATTGAAAGTGGGCTCAACATTGGACCACAACCTCTTCTATTGCGCTCTTTATTGAACGTCACAAATACAAGTTGGAATTGACATCAAGATCTCCAGATCTCTGGCCGTGGGTTTGCCTCCAGTTAAAGACAATCTCTGGTAGGGACTCTGCCACGTGTAGGCCCCCCATAACTGGTCATGGCATACATTCTTTATCTGTACCGTTTGTCTGATGCTCACTTTCAAATTTGACGGCGGATTCTGTTTGTCAAGTCAAACTTTCCTTCCTTTCTGACCAACTTTACTACTCCCTTAAGTTGAACAATTAAATATGTGGGGGCGGTTATAAGGGTCTAAATCTCATAGTCAATTCTCTTTGTCTAGTTATTTTTTCTTTACAATTATTTGTTTAGAACTTTTTAAATGTACAAATTATTATAGAACTATTTTTTAAATGTAAAAATATATTATAAATTTATATTTATTATATTTTTTATATAAATTTGTGTAATTTTTTAATATTCTAATAAAAATATAATTAGTCATAGGTTACATATAGTGTGAGATTTGAGTCTGAAACAAGTCTCACATGTGAATCACACTTGAGTCATCGAAAATAAGTTTTAGCTTCGTTTAATGGTAATCCAATTGCCATTTAATGGTAAAACCCTCCAAAATATCAGATGAAAGCCTCTAAAATCTCATTTATCACATAAAAGTCAATAAATATTGATTTCCCAACTAGATGGGAACATTCTATTTTCATTGCAATGTTTTTTGTCTATACTTTCTTTTTTCATTTGCATTGTTTTATGTTCTAAATTTGTATGCAAATATTTCAAAATTAGATAGTACTTAATTTCTTTAAGGAAAAAATCTAGATTTTTCTAAGTTTATTTCATTTCATTATTTAGCACTTATTAATAATTGTTTAATCCAACCACATACAACTAGAATTTGCAGCACATAGCATCCATACACACCCATGCACAAACACATACTCTCTAGCATATTAACATACATATAATTTTCTATCGACATAATCCTTGAACCTCTTTAAGTGCAAGTGCTAATTATATTTCATAACATATAATATGGTGTGTAGATTTTTACAAATTATTGTGTATCAAAGAAATTTTTAAAATTAAAAAAAAAATATTAAAAAATATTAAATGTTAAGATGATTTTTTTAAAGCTGAGGAAAAATCCATCTTTAATAAACATAACATGATTTTACTTATCTTTTAAGATCTAAGAAATTATCCTTTCCTCTTATATTAGTATATTCTTTTACTTTTCTTGCAAATGCTTTGGAAACACTAGAATATTCTTTCAGTATTTTTTTTTTACAATTACATGATTAAAAATAAGTATAATTTTATACTAGAATTTTGGATTTGGATTTTTTATAGATAATGAAATGGTTTTTAGTTTATATATATATATATATAGAGAGAGAGAGAGAGAGATTGCAGGAATTGGGTAACACGACCCCCTATAAACTATAGTGCACTTGGTAAACTTTTTAACGTGACCAACAACACTAGCAAACACAAAATATTTACAAAAAAATTCTAGGAAAAAATGCAATGATAATTTATTTGTCTACATTAGAAATACTGTAAATGGAAATGTCGATGGAAAGATGATTTAAGTATCGTATACATATAAGAGAATCATATGGATTATAGACATGAGAATACCCAATGCAAGATCTTTCAGCTCGAGGCAAAGATTTTTGCAGCCTTCTAAATGAAAATAATGGTTTCTAGTTATAAGATTTGTTTTCAAGAGTCAGGTGACAATGTTTCCACACTTTTACAGTTGTTTCACCTGGCGTTAGGGACAGACGTGGAGCTTAGTGCAAGTTAAACATGGTAGTCCTCCAGCTTAAATCAAATTTATACTTGACATTTAAGAGAACTATATAATATTAATAATAATAATTTTATTATAAATAGTAATATATTAATTTTTTAATTTGTTTTTGATAAAGGGTAAAACGGGTTTTACAGGGACCCGAAACCACAAAGTATTACAACATAATAGAAATGACAGAAAATTTCAACAAAAACAACCAGCTGCTCAAAAGGATAAAACCAAAATAAACTGCAGTCACACACAAAAGACCAGGAAGGTCAAAAAAAGCCAGCCAAAAAGCCAACAAAAAACTGACAGCGACTAACCCGAAGTCTTCAAGACAGCCTCAGTCTCTGCCTCCAAATTCTTCATCTCATGAACACCCATCTTAAACATTTGAATCATTTGCAGAGTGGGGGGAGCCTTCCTCTTTAGGTTGGCCCTGGTTCTCTTAGAGATACCAACATTCTCCTCCTAGTTTCTTTCATTGGTATCATCTAGGTCAACCACCAGAGATCCCTTATGGGCTTTGTCCAGTTTCTCGGTCATGGCATTGATGATTATGGCGTTGTGTCTGCCCATACGATAATTTTTCTCACGAATGATTTTAATAGTATTTTTCATTTTTTCCATCTCGATTTCAATGTTTCTATTTTTGCCAGCTTGGTTCTGAGTGTCATTGTTGAGACTGTGATCTCTTTGTTTCACTTCTATTTTTTCAATCGCTGCAACCTTGGCTCCTAACTCTTCCAGCTTACTTTGTAGGGCCCAATTTTTTATCTTAAGCTCATTAATTTCATTGAAAGTCCATTTCAAAAGTTTGAAATGGGTATCAGCATGTTCTCTAGCTAAATTCAAAACATCTACAAAGGGATCCCTATTAGTGTTGCGACAAGTATTCTCAGGGATAGGAGTGACAGGGGACCCAGTTCTAGGAATTCTATCCATCGACGGGTCAACAGAGGGCTCAGTATTATTGGCACCAGATGCCTTAGAGTCAGGGGAATCTTCCGAGTACAAAACAAGGTTTTTAGCCTTGGGATTCTTATCAATAAGGGAGGGGCTTTCCAACTCGGGCATAGCACAACCTTTAACAATAAGGGGGTTAGGGTTTTTCTTGCCTGAATGGGTAGCAGGCAGATTAAGGATAGTTCCAGCTAGACTTGAATTGGGAAAAAACCTTGAGCAGCTGGGTTCAGTATTGTCATCCTTAGAGTCAAGGGAGGCTTTAGTATTAGCAGGGACAAGCATATTTTGGTAATGCTCGACAATTAATCTAATCAGGCCAGTATGCAAAATAGGGAATCTTCTAGGGTTTTTTTGTGGTCAACTAGACTTTTCCTCAAAGAGTAGTAAAGAAAGTAGGGGAAAGAAACCCTTACCTTGTAGTGGAAATGGTTGAGCAGGGCAAACTGATAGCCGTAGACCTTAGTGAAATGAACATCCATAGTTATGTACTCCATGATGACACGTAGGACCTTTCTCCATAGGGCTTTTATGGTGTTTGCATCAAAGTAGTTATTAGCAATTTTTACCAGTTTCAACTTTTCTTTCTCTTTTTGAGGAAATATAACGACGACATCGTCGGAGAAAACCGTATCCCTGAAAAACTTTTTCCCTTCAGTCGACATTCTCGTCACTTTAGCTATCAAGTTTTTATTGAGCTCGACATTCCTACCAAAAAGGGTAAGATTCCCATTATCCCAATTTTTCTCAAAAAGATCTATGGCCTCTTGACTAGAACCATGGAGCTTCTCCAAGAATGGAAGTAACCCCCTGCTTTTAACTTTATTCCAAGCCTTAACATTTATTGTGTGCATCTCATAGCTATCCGGCTCGGTTCTCTTCCTGTCTCCACCCATCTTAGCAAACACAGTGGGGTACACCGACACAATATCTTTACTAGAACTAGTCCCACTAAATGTAAGAACCCACAAAGCATGCCAATGTACCTTGTAGACTAAGCAAATAAGCTCGGTCCCATACAATCTAATGATTGTGATGTGACAACTCCATCATGTCCTCAGTAAAGAAATGACATGCATCTTGTCCATGCGATTTATCATAATTCAATAAAGCACAAACATTAACACTTAGATCATTAAAATTTAGCCAAGTGCTCTGATCATTACTCCTAACCCCTTCATTAGCAAAAAAATCTGCCACAACATTAGCTTCTTTATAGGTATGTGAAATTTTAATTTTATCAAACTTAGCAAGAGTTGAGGTGGCATCATCAATCCAAGATTTAATTGTCCATGAGGGGGGGGACTTGCCACAAAGACAGACAATAATATTTTTGGAGTCACCTTCAAGCCAAAGATTTTTAAAGTGAAGACTATAGGCTAAATTTATAATGTGAAAAGCACTAGTAGACTCGGCCAAGTGATTGGTTTGGGACCTAAGAGGAGTGGTCGTAGCACCAAGAAAGTTGCCAAAGGAGATCCTTATAACTCCACCACATCCCACTACCCCCAAATTACCTTTAGCAGCACCATCAAAGTTAGCTTTGACCCAACCATTAGGCGGGAAAGACTAGTGAACATCATCTCTATCCTTCTTGGCTTTTTTAGAGGCGCAAGGAAAATCGAGACTAATATTCCATTCCTTGGAAACTATAAGGTCATAAGACAATTGAGCTGCATTCTTAGAATTACTGACCTTTTGGGGGATGGCATTGACATTCTCTTTCAAGAATTTGATAATTCTATCAAAAACAATATCCACCAGAGCTTCTTTATCTCTGTAAATTCTATTGTTGTGTTCTTTCCAAAGACCCCAAGCAACATGAGGGAAAGAAAAGTCCCAAAGAAACCTAAGAACAAGATTATGGTTCAGAGATTTCTATTGGAGGAAAAAGTCTTCAACAGATGAGGGAAAAACCCAAGAGAGATGCCAAAATTTGATAATTTTTTCCCAGATTGAGGTAGCAAAAGGACAATGAAGGAACATATGACACACTAACTCTACTTGCCTCTTACAAAGAAAAAATCTATTAGGTATTTGAAAGCAACGTTTATACAGGTTATCAATTGTAAGCACCTTATTTTGGAGAAGGATCCAGAAAAAGATGTTAATTTTAGGGACCAAATGTTTGAACCAAGCCTTCGACCAAAAGGGAGGAGAGCCCTGGGAGGAAGTAATCGTGGCAAAGGAAGATGAAACTGAATAGTTTCCTGAGGGTTCATCGATCCAGACAAAACAATCTTCCAACTGATCAGAGCAAAGTCTTACAGCCAATAAAGAAGATTGAATAGGAGCAAGAGCCTGACTGATAAGACACAGATCCACCCATTTGCCATTAACTCTACATAGTCTTTCACATAGGATTGGAAATGAGCTTTGCAATTCTCATCCCACCCACTAAAGGAATCAATTTTTATAAGGGGCTCCTTGAACAACCATCTGTCCTCCCAAAATCTAGTTTGGTTTCCACTTCTGACATGCCAACCAGTTCTAGAGTCCATAATATTTTTCCCAATGATCAGATTATTCCAGCACGTAGAACCTCTAGGAAGAAGATGGGAATCCTTTAGCAAAATGTGAGAACAATTGTTCTCTAAATATTTACTAGCTAGGATATCATTCCATTCACCTGAAGATGAGAAAATTCTCCATGTTTGTTTTGCTAGAAGGATTTTGTTGACCAATCTAATTCTTCTAAGACCAAGTCCTCCAGTCTTTTTTGGTCTACACACTAGATCCCATCCAATTAAAGGAAGCCTTTTCTTTTCTTTGACACCCAACCAGAGGAATCTTTTTTGAATCTTTTCTATGTCATCCGCAAACTTAGCAGGAATCTTGAAGAGGCTCAGAGCATAGATCGACAAATTATGTAGAGAGGCTTTGAGGAGTTGAAGTTTTCCTGCTTGACTTAGTAGAGCACCTTTCCAGCTAGCAAGCTTTTTGCTAAACCTCTCAACCAACAAAACCCAAAAGGATTCAAGAGGTTTAAGGCTCAAGGGTAAGCCAAGATAGGTGGCAGGCAAGGAATCCACCCTACAACCAAGGATTCTAGCAATTTTGGTTTGTCTGTGAGCCAGGGTGTTGAAGAAGAACATAGAACTTTTTTGATTATTGATCAACTCTCTAGACGCTCTCCCATATTTATCAAGCAAAGATTTCAAAGTTTTACCTTCCGAGACCGAGGCTTTACCCAACAACATAGTATCATCAACAAATTGTTGATGAGAGAAAACCATGTTACTTGAGGAGGGGTTAAGACCACAAAGGGATCTGTTGTCAATAAGATTTTTCAAGTTTCTTCCAAGACTCTTAGCCATGATAGTGAATAAAATAGGAGAAATAGGATCACCTTGTCTTAGACCTCTGGTACTTTGGAAGAAAGTCGTTGGGGATCCATTAACCATAAAAGAAATAGAAGTAGTAGACACAAGTTGTTCCACCATTTGAAGAACCCTATTGCAAAATCCAAAGGCATTTAAGATCTTAAATAAGAAATTCCAATAAAATCTGTCATAGGCTTTAGATATATCAAGCATTAAAAAAAAGCCTTCAGTCTTAGATTCCACCAAAGAATGGATTTTCTCATGCACAATAATAATAGAGTCAAGGATTTTTCTACCAGGAACAAAGCCATTCTGTTGAGGTGAGATCAATGAAGGAAAAAGAATTAATAATCTATAAGTCCAAACCTTAGAGATGATTTTATAGATAGAATTACAGAGGGTTATGGGTTTGAAGGCCTCAAATTTTATCGCTCCAGGCTTCTTAGGGATAAGAACTAGGAAGGTGGAATTCAATTCTTGTAGGAGACTTTTGGATCCAAAAAAATATTTTACAACATTCACAACATCGTCTCCAATAGTCTTCCAGAACCATTGGAAGAAAAATAGAGGGAAACCATTCAGACCCGGGGCTTTACTCCCATCAAAGGAGAAAACAGCCTGCTTGACTTCCTCATTGGAAGGAATAGTAGACAGCATAGTGTTATTTTCTTGGTTGATCACTTTCGGTATAGCATCTATTAAATGGTCCTAATCATTTTGGTTAATTTCATTATTCTTAGAAAGAAGGTTTTTGAAGAATGAGACAACATACTTTTTGGGTATGTGCAGGATCATGATGGGCCAAAAAGTGGCAATATTATGGGTATTTGTAGGGTATGTGGATGATGACTTTTTTTAACCCAAAATTGATCAAACGAAAAGGGTTTTTAGAGGTGATTCTCAACTTTCCACCAATATAAATTATACTTTAATTTGAAATTATTAAATTATTATTATTTATTTTCTATTAGAATTACGACTAAAGTCCTGATCGATAGGTTGATTAAAAAAAATCTATGACTTTCAAACGGTATCACATTTTTTGAATCTAAAATCTGTGTCACATTCTATGCTTCACATACTATAGGATTAAAAAAAGAAAAATTAAATTTCATGAAGTTTTGACCAAGTTAAGGTGTTCAGACATACAAGTTTTTATATTTTTTAAAAGTTGTAATAAAAAATTCATAATTAATTATTTACTTCGAAAAAAATTACAAAAAAATATGCATCACATCTGGACATGAGTCTTATACTTATATATAGAATATTATAAAAAAATATTATCATTTTATTATGGTTATGGTGGTCAGACAGACACCTACTTCTTATTTTTTCCCTGAAATTTAAGTACTACTGCATATAAATTTCAAATTTTCACCAAATAGATTTTATTTATTTTTAAATAAAACTAGTAGTTTCGAAACTACATTTAATTTTCTATAAATTCTATTCTTACATATTTTTGAAATAATATAGATAACTTATTCAAATTTTTATGTCAATTTTTCTAACACTAATTTTTTTGAATTTTTTGCCACTTAAGGGCCTATTTTTTCCATGATGATCCTGCACATACCCTTCTAATATCCTCTTGCTCCTCATACTTAGTTCCATCCACTTCAATTTGAGATATTTTGTTGATAGCTCTATGTTTTGAGGCCGATAAATGAAAATACCTAGTTTTTTTGTTACCTGCAGATAACCATAACGCTCTAGATCTTTGCCTCCAAAATTTCTCCTCCTTTCCAATAATGTCATGCATTTTAATAAGTAGCTCATTCTCTTTTTCTTTAGTGTCATTGAAATATCCCTCCTAGATTTTATATTGAATCTCCCCCAGATCCATATGAAGGGCAGATTTGATCTTAAAGATGTTCCCAAAGGACTCTCTTTTCCATTTTACCAAGTTACATTTCACTTCCCTGAGTTCTTTTAGCTATTCTAAACATAGCAGTGCTAGGAAAACTTATATTCCATCATTTCCTAATTTCCTCTTTAAAAGCAGGATGAGAGAGCCACATTTTTTCCACTCTGAAAGGGATATTTTTCTTTATTTTTATAGGATCCGCAACAAAACTGATAGGGAAATGATCAGAACCAATTCTAGAAAGAGCTTTAAGAGAATAGCAATACTCAAAAAACCAGTGATTGGAAAATAAAGATCTATCTAATCTAACCTGTATAAGCTCCAACCCATTTATGTGATTCGACTAGGTATAGGAAGCTCCATGTAAATCTAGATCAATCAGCCCCTAGTTATCAATGAAGCTTTAAATATCCTCTTTTCTCTCCACATTGATTTGGGAACCTCCAAATTTTTCTCCATTCATTAAGAGTGTGTTGAAATCACCTATAACAATCCAAGGCTCTTTATCAAAAATCCTTCTAAAAGAAGCCAGCTCCATCCAAAAGGATTTTCTCAGTCCTTTACCATTAGGGGCATAGATATTCAATTGGATCCAATTGAAACTATCCCTGATATGTGTGAATCTAGTAGCAATATGGTTCGTGCCTTCCAAAATCAGCTCCCCTTTGATTATATGATTATTCCAGAAGGTAGCAAGACCTCCAGAAGGACCATTCGAATTGTTTCCATGAGTACTATAGTGCTGGAAAAGTTTCATCTTTTCTATTTTTTCCTTTGACATTTTTGTCTCTTGAATAAGAAGAATATCAGGCTTGTGGTCTCTAACAAAATTGTGTAGAACATCCTGCTTGTGAGGGCTATTGAGTCCCCTTATATTCCAAGACATAATCTTCATGAATTACCAGGGGATTTGAGGCATTCTGGGATGGTTTTTTGAGATCCATCTGCAATATCCTGAAAACTGTTATGCTCCCTTGTCCATTTAATATATTTTTTCCCTCAAGAGTTCTTTGATGCTTCATAGTCAGCCTTTGCTTTTGATCTGATTGAAATACCACTTGGAGTCTTCCATTGTTTGTTTTTGTTTTTGTTTTTCTTAGATAAGAACTCTTCTTTATCTGTCTCCTCTTGGCTATCCGTCTCTTTACTAGATTCCCAATCCTTATTAGTTAAGAGCCTTTGTTCCTAGGGTGATGTTTCCATGATACCATTCAAATGAGAAGATAAGTTGCTAGAAAGTTTAGATGAATGGTCTAGGTTTTTGAAAGAATCCTTGACCACATCGAAGGAGTTAGGATCCGTAAAGTGCTCTACTCCCAGAGGAGAAAGACCAATAGAGGAACAAAGAGGGAGAGGGATGTTCAGCTCTAAGAATAGCCCCTGAATAGGAATATCCTCCAAGCCCGTGGTCTCATCATTTTTCACTATTGGGATTAGTTCTTGGGAAAAGGGATTAGCATCTTGGATTAGATTATCTTCCTCCGCCAACTGATCCTCATTGGATTTATTTTCCTAACTAGGTAAAGTCTTCTCCAGATCCATATGTTGGGGTACCAGCGGTGCCTCTCCATTATGTTCCATGACCACATCAGCCTCATTAGAGGTACTCTGACCATTAGATTTTTTATTTTCAAGGCTATCACCTCCTGATTTCTTTCGCCATACCAGTTTCAAAGAACTAGCTGGTTTCTCTTTTGCTTTGGTAGCATTTAAGGGGAATTTCTAACTATAGTTATGTTTTTACTAATATATATTATTTATAATTATAAATGATATAATTATAAAAGTTATATCTTCTTAAATTATGCAAAAAAAAAAAAAATATAACTCAAAGGATATATTAGTAAAAACTATATTATATATACTTTTTAAAAATATGTAATCAAATTCACAATCAATAAGATTAAAATAGCAACATTTACGGATTATTAAGTCTCGGTGAACTTATTAGATTCGCATCATTGCCTTCACACAATTATTTGAATACTAAGATGATTAAGATAATAGGATCTTTATTATTAATTTCTAAAAGTTAGAATTAAATATTCAAGTTCGATGTGTACATACCTTTAGTAAATGGAAAGATATGCACATGCACATTATTTTTTCTAACTAGAAGCAATCTGCCAAAAAATATTATTTGCAAATAACCATCATCAAAACAATGTTTATTTTAAATATCTTTGTTCCTATATATTATAATATATAAATAATCATAAATATTGAATTAGACTTTTTGTGTCTTGTTCTCCAAATTTTAAATTGATGCTTATTCTTGAATACTTTGCCTATAAAAACTATGCAATTTTTATCCTTACTCTACAAATTTGAAATTTGATGTGGAAAATTTTGGAGGGTTCGGTAAATGGTTAAATGACATTATGAGAGATAAATTATCATATTCATTTTTAAAGTAATATTATATTTAAATATTATATTATATTATATTCTACATTGCAATTTATTAGATATATTAAATAATATATTTTTTTTGTACAAACTAAATTAACAAATAAATAATCTATTAGCTTTTTTGAGAGAGAGGGTATACACATGACATAAAGAGAGGAAGAAAGAAATGAAGAGAGAAAAGGGGGAGTGAGAAATAATATAGAGAGAGAGATAGACGAAGACAAAATGGAAGAAAAATATAGAGAGAAATAGGGTAGAGAGAGGAAAAGAGAGATTGAGTCTCTAGTTCTCTCTCCTCTCTCTCCCTCTTTGCCTATTGCAAATATAACGTGTTCACTTATCGGGAATGGATCTTGATTATATTCCTCATTCAAAAGTTTTGTTTTAGTTGTGTTTGTCCTTCTAAGTGGACTCATAGTTAATTTGAATTTATCACTTCTTCATTAAGACCTATGTTACACAAACAAAATATTTTTCTAAACAATCTACCAATCAACTTTGTGTGCTAAAAAACTGTGGGTATGTGCAGGATCATGATGGGCCAAAAAGTGGCAATATGATGGGTATGTGGCTGACGACTTTTTTTATAACCCAAAATTGATGAAACGAAAAGGGTTTTTAAAGGAGATTCTCAGCTTTCCACCAATATAGAAAATGTTTTACTTTAAATTTAATAAGTAATTATTATTCATTTTCTATTCAAATTACGACTGAAGTCTTGATCGATAAACTGATTGAAAAACATCAATAGCTTTCAAACAGTATCACATTATTTGAATCCAAAACATGTGTCACATTCTTTGCTTTGCATACTATAGGATTAAAAAAATAAAAATTGAATTTCATGAAGTTTTGACCAAGTTAAGGTGGTCAGACATACGATTTTTTTATATTTTTTAAAAGTTGTAATAAAAAATTCATAATTAATTATTTACTTGGAAAAAAATTACAAAAAAATATGTATCACATCGAGACATGAGTCCTCTACTTATATCTAAAATATTATAAAAAAATATTATCATTTTATTCCCTAAAATTTAAGTACTACTGCATTGAAATTTAAATTTTTCACCAAATAGATTTTTTTTTTTAAAACAAACCTAGTAGTTTAGAAACTACATTCAATTTTCTACAGATTCTATTCTTACATATTTTTGAAATAATATAGATAACTTATTCAAACTTTTAAGTCAAGTTGCTTAACTCTAATTTTTCTGATTTTTTTGCCACTTAAGGGCCTGTTTTTTCCATGATGATCCTGCACATACCCATGTACGTAACTAATAGACCCAAAAAATTCTTCATTGCCTTCCAAACCTCTTTGACATACCCATTGCACACTAAGGTGTGATTGCTAATATTAATTTTTGTAATCTTGATTCGTGTAACTTAATTCATAAGTAAATATATGAAGATGAGACAATAAACCATGATGTTGTGCCTTCCAACCTAAAATAGAAAATTCACATAATCTAATGGATGAACCCAAAACGGATGCAAACATGATAAAACCTATCTAAATCAATGAACACAGATAGTCAAATGAACCCTGGAGCCACCTCAATTCATTTATATCATATACCATCCATTGAAAGTGGGATGAACATTGGAACACAACCTCTTCTATTTCTCTCTTTATTGAACGCCACAAATACAGGTTGGAATTGATATCAAGATCTCAAGATCTTTGGCCGTGGATTTGTCTCCATTTAAGCCAATCTCTAGTAGGGACTCTGCCAAGTGTAGGCCCCCCAAAAACTATCATTGCATACAATCTTTATCTGTACCATTTGTTTGTTGCTCACTTTCAAATTTGGCAGCTGATTCTGTTTGTCAAATCAAACTTCCTTCCTATTTTGATCAACTTTTTTTTCCCCTTAAGTTGAACAATTAAAAATGTGGGGGCGGTTATAAGGGTCTAAATCTGACAGTCAATTCTCTTTTTCAAGTTAATTTTTTTTTACAATGATTTGTTTAGAATAATTTTTTAAATGTACACACATATTATAGAACTATTTTTTAAATCTAAAAATATATTATAAATTCATATTTTATTATATTTTTATATAATTTTGTAGTTTTTTAATATTTTAATAAAAAAATAATTATATTTTTAGATACACTTGGAGATTTGAACAACACGATAGGTGGGACTGTGGAGCATGGGTGGGAAAAACAAAATTTTGAATCTTTGAACAATGGAGCAGGCCGCATGGAGCAGGATCTGAGGAATCCTAGGTAGAATCGATGCATGTTCCAAGTGTGGAGAAAGGTAAGGATGAATCTAATGAGGACATTGGAAACAAAATCTAGGTGGACCTGAGAGGAAAGAGAAATCTGGGGAGCTCCCCTGAAGGACAAAAAGGTGAAAAAGGAAAAATTTCCAATGAAGCAATAGGGACAGCTGATAGGGAAGGAGCAAAGCGCAAACCTTGGTCTTTGCTATTTGGTGTTAAACCAAATGGTAAATCGATTTTCCCTCTAGTGAGTAATCATTCTGACCCAATGAAAGGTAAGTTTTTTATCTATGTGCCTGATCCTATTATTGATCATAATATTGCTTTGATGGAAAAAGTTTTGGTTGGAAAGTTCATGGGCCCTAGACCAAATGTTGAGGTGGTTAGGGAGTTTGTCAAAAATAAGTGGAGAACCAATGAGAAAGTTATGGTGGCTGCTCTTCCTAGAGGTTTCTTTGCCTTTGAGTTCACCTGTAAGGAGGATATTTTGGCTATGAGGAGTGGTGGACCTTGGGTCATTGGAAGATCTTCCCTGGCCCTTAAGAAGTGGATCTATTGCCTAGATCTCTTTGACTCTATCTTTGAGAATGTTCCAGTTTGGGCTAGACTCCTGAGTCTCCCTCTAGAATACTGGACTAAGGACATTTTCAATGTACATTGCTAGTTCTTTTGGAGAAATTCTATCTATTGACCCTATGACAACAGCTAGAAAGTGGTTGGTGTTTGCTCAAATTTGTGTGGGAGTTTCACATAGTGTTGACCTTCCTTCTTCAATAGATATTCAATCTAAGTTGGGAACCTGGATGCAAACTATAGAGTTTGAGTCCATTCCCTTTGCTTTCTTTAAATGTAGAAAAATGGGGCATTAGGCTAAGAAATTTCCATTAAATGTTAGTAAAGAAAAAGAAAACCACCAGTCCAACCCTAAGACTATCTAGAGAAAGAAATCTGATGTGGAAGGACAAGCAAGCAATACCAATACCCTTAATGAGGAGGTTGGTAGGAAAGATGAAACTCAGAGGAATACCTCTCACATTAATGATGAAATAGAATCTAAGGATCCTAATGTGCAGAAGAATCACCAAACAAGGGTAGAAAATAATGTTGGTCCTAAGGAAGATGATGAAATTTTTTTGGAGAATGCGAAGGAAGGTAAAAGGGATGAGGACTTTGTTTTGTCTACTCTTAAGATCTTATTAGAAGGCAAAGAAAATGGGTTTCTTGGATTGGTGGACATTCCTATCTAGGGTCTATCTTTGGATATTGGCATTCCTATCTTGAATACGACCTCTGTTGAATGCTCCCCTTTGAGTGATGCTCTTAATCTCAGGGAAAATACAACCCCAAATTTTGTTAAGGACACCTTTGAGGATCTGAGCTAGAACACCAAAATTTTGAGTGATAATCTGAATCAACCTAGGAATGACCTGATGGATACCCTCCCTTGGGAGCAAAGAAGAATGTATGATAAGGAATGGGAACCTGGAAAAGAGATGGAGAGCCAAGAAGATACTAACTAGGAAGAAGTCCTCTCTCATTCTAAGAAAAAGAAGGAGAAAAGAAAACATCAGAATACTCTGAGTGGAGTTGTTAATAGAACAAGAGCAAAGGCAGATTGTGGAGCTACTAAGCTTAGCCAAGGTAGAAAATAAGGAAAATGGCAGAGAGAGCATGAAAGCTTTTAGGATATAGCAGATGGTGTTCAAAAGACCATTCCGAAGATTCTCCAATCCCCTGGTAAGATATGAAGATTATGTCTTGGAATATAAGATAGCCTTCGCAAGAGGGATGTTTTGCACAATTTTGTTAGGGATCATAAACTTGATATTCTCCTCATCCATGAAACTAAAATGTCCAAAGAAAAGGCGGAGAAGATCAAAATGCTTCAGAACTGTGGAATTCAAGGAAATAGTTTAGATGGTGCATCAGGAGGAATTGCTACCTTTTGGAACTAGAACCTCATTAAAGGGGAACCTTTGCTGGAGAGAAACAATCATGTGGCTACTAAATTCACACATATCAAAGACAACTTTAGCTAGATTCAGTCAAACATTTATGCTCCCAATGGGAAAGGAGCTAGAAAATCTTTGTGGAATGAGCTCTATGCTTTTCGCAGGATTTTTGATAATGACCACTAGATAGTAATTGGAAATTTTAATACTCCCCTTCTGAATGAGGAGAAATTTGGAGGCTCTCAGGTGAATCAAGAGAGTAAATCTAATATTTTTGATTTCATCAACAAGGAGCTGATTGATATGGACTTGCAAGGGGCTCAATATACTTGGTCAAATAGAAGAATTGGTAAGGAACTTATTCAAGTAAGGTTAGATAGAACTTTAATTTCTCATCAGTGGCTTTTAAGCTATTTTTTCTCTCTTAAATCTCTCTCTAGAGTTTGGTCGGATCATTTTCCCATAAGTTTTGTGGTAGACCCTATAAAGGTGAAGAAAAACTCTCCCTTTAGATTTGAGGGAATGTGGTTGTCCCACCCCCTTATCTTTGATGAAATTAGGAAATGATGGAATATTGATGTTCCAGGTACTGCTATGTTCAAAATTTCTAAAAAACTAAGAGAAGTTAAACACAATTTAAGAAGATGGAAAAAAGAATCCTTTGGAAACATTTTTGGTATTAAATCCAAACTTCAAATGGAGATTGCAGAGATCCAGGAAAAAATCCAGAAGGAAGGATGCATTGAAAATAATAAGTATAGAGAAAATGAGTTGCTGGTGAAATTGCATGACATAATAGCTAAAGAGGAGAAGTTCTGGAGGTAGGGATCGAGGGTATTGTGGCTTTCAGTTGGAGATAGAAATACAAGGTACTTCATTTATCTTCTTCTAAACACAGGGCCGCCAATAGAATCACTTCCATAGAAGTTAATGGTACAAGATTTGAGGAAGAGGAAGACATCAAAAAGTAAGCTATCCTCTTCTATAATAACCTTCTTTCGGTGAATGGGGAAATCAATCAAAATGAACAAGACTTTTTATTAGAGGCCATCCCCAAGGTTGTTGTTAGGGAAGATAATGAAAAGCTTGTGGCCATCCCCTCTAAGGAGGAAATAAGGAAAATTCTCTTTTCTTTTGAAGGAAACAAGGCCCCTGGGCCTAATGGATTTCCTATGTTCTTTTTTCAATGGTTTTGGGATATTGTGAAAAATGATGTTGTGAATGTTGTTAAGGAATTCTTTGGATCTAGAAGGCTCCTTAAGGAACTAAATGCTACTTTTGTGGTCCTTATTCCTAAGAAACCAGGAGTAATAGAGTTCGAGGTATTCAGACCCATTAGTCTTTGCAACTCTCTCTATAAAATCATATCAAAGGTCTTGTCTTCAAGGATCCTTTCTATCCTTCCTTCGTTGATTTCCCCTCATCAGAAAGGTTTTGTTCCTGGAAGGAAAATCTTAGACTCTATAGTCACAGTCCATGAGAATATTAATTCACTAGTGGAATCTAAAACTGAAGGGTTTCTTCTTAAGCTGGACATATCCAAAGGTTATGACCGTGTTGACTGGGAGTTTTTATTCAAAATTCTAAGGGGGTTTGGTTTTAGTAGCAGAGTCATTCAGTTGGTGAATCAGATGGTTACTATGGTCTCCACATCTATTATTGTGAATGGATCTCCTTCTAGATTCTTTCAAAATTCAAGAGGTTTAAGACAGGGTGACCCTATCTCACCTATTCTTTTTACTATAATGGTTGAAAGCCTGGGAAGGAATCTTAAGAGATTGATTGAACAAAGGTCTCTTGCAGGTCTTAGTCCTTCTTCCTTGAATCTGATTTGTTCTCACCAACAATTTTTTGATGACACAATGTTGATTGGAAGATCTATAGTTAATGACACTAAGACTTTGAAAAAAACTTTGGACATGTATGAGAAGGCGACAAGGTAGATGGTTAATAGACAAAAGAGTTCCATCTTTTTCTTCAATACCCCTGAGCATAGACAGGTCAAGATTGCAAGAATCTTTGGTTGCAAAGTGGAATCCTTACCTTCTTCTTATCTTGGACTTCCGTTATGCCTTAAACCTTCAGACTCATTTTGGTATTCATTGGTTGACAGGTTTAGAAAGAAGTTGGTAGGTTGGAAATGAGCTCTTTTGGGACAAGCTAGAAAAATTCAACTTCTTAAAGCTTCTCTTCAAAACCTCCCAGTTTATGCTTTAAGCCTCTTCAAAATCCCTACTAAATACGTTGAGGCCATTGAAAAGATCCAAAAAATATTCCATTTGTCTAGAGTGGAGGAAAGAAAGAGAATGCCTCTTATAGGGTGGGATTTGGTTTGTAGACCAAAAACCTTTGGGGGTTTAGGTCTCAGAAAAATTAGAATTATGAATAATATTTTCCTAGCCAAACAAATATGGAGATCTTTCTCATTTGGTGGAGAATGGAAAGACATTTTAAGAAGTAAATATATGGTTGACCGTATGTCCCTCAAAGCTTTGCTGGACTCTCCTATCCTCCCTCATGGCTCAGCTTGCTAGAATGATATGATTGTTGCTAGAAAAATTCTAGAATCAAGGATAGGATGGTACATCAGAAGTGGCAATCAAGCTAGATTTTGGGAGGATAAATGGCTCTTTAAGGAACCCCTTATAAATATTGAAAGATTCAATAGATGGGCAGAGCAATGTAAAGCTACTTTCGAGGAACTTGTCAAAGATTACTAGTATGGAGGAGACTGGGTGAACTTATGTGTGATTAGTTAGGAGTTGGCTTAGCTTCAATCCTCCTTAAAGGTTGTTAGTTTGGAATAGACTCAGCAGGAGGATACTCTTGTCTGGATGGACAACCCTTTGGGTAAATACTCTTTCTCTTTGGTTGTCTCTTTGATGTCCCTTTCTCAAGCCCCCCTCCCTTCTAGTCAAAAGGTTGGATTAAACACTTGACTTAAAAAGTCAATATCTTCTTTTGGATCATGCTTCAGAATAAGGTTCTTACGGTGTGTTGGTATATGGCGACTGATCATGCTATACTGTATAGCCCATGGTATACTATACACCCAAAATATGGAAGCTTCTAAGCTTGTTAAAAAGGGGTTTAGATGGGTGTTACAGTATGATGAAAAATGTGATTATTCGCAAGATTGTAATAGGTTTTTGCACTGGATAATAAAATCATTGGATGGTTGTGGTTTGGTGGATGTAGCCCAGATTGGGTGAACCATGTTAAATTATCTGTGTTATTATTTATTTTGTGTGTTTTTAGTTTCTTTGTTTATTACTTAAATATGTATTTAATTGTTAGATATTTGCCATCTCTAACTCTAACAAGTGGTATTAGAGTGGGTTGTGTTTAAATTATCGTCTATTGGAAGGTCTCACAGTTGAGTGGGAGTAATGGCAGATGAGGGTAAGAAGATTGAGAAGTTTAATGGGTAGAACTATCAGTTATGGAAGATGCAGATGGAAGACTATCTCTATCAGAAGGATTTATGGCGGCCATTGGAAGGGAAAACCAAGAAACCCCAAGCAATGTCTGATGAGGACTGGGAGATTTTGGATAGAAAGGCTCTTGGCAGTATTCGTTTATGCCTTGCACAATCGGTGGCATTCAATATTACAAAAGCAAAGAAAACTCAAGAGTTGATGGAAAACCTGGTGAAGTTATATGAAAATCCCTCCACTTCGAATAAGGTATCTCTTATGAAGAGTTTATTTAATATGAAAATGGTAGAAGGTGGGTCAGTTACTGATCATTTAAATGAGTTTAATATGGTCACCAGTCAAGTAACTTTTGTAAAAGTAAACTTTGATGAAGAAGTTAGGGCTCTTTTGAGTGTGTGTTCTTTGCCTGAAAGCTGGAATAGCTTGGTAATGGTTGTTAGCAATTCTATTTCTAGTTCAAATACATTGAAATTTGATGATGTTGTTGGTGTTATTTTGAGCGAGGAAATTCATAGGAAAAGCTCAGGTGGAACATCCACATTTTGCAGTGTTTTGAATGCAGAAAGCAGGGGTAGAACAAAGGAGAGAGGAAAAAATTCTAAAAATCATGGGAAGTCACGAGGAAAATCAAATGACAGAAGGTCCCAATCTAGAGACAAGAGGTATTGTTGGTACTATGGTAAGCCCGGTCATTTAAAGAAAGATTGCTGGTCTCAAAAAAATAAAGGAGACAAAAGGAAGGAAGTAAAGAGGCAAATGTGGTAAGTAATAAATATGATGAGGATGATTTGATTCTTTCTCTTGATAATGCTGATGATTCTTGGGTGTTAGATTCAGGGGCTTCATTTCATGCTACCCCCCATAGAAGTTATTTTCTTGATTATGTCCAAGGGGATTTTGGGATGATTTATTTAGGAGATAATGAACCCTATCAAATTGTTGGAAAGGGAAGGATCAAGATTAAGTTGCAGAATGGGAATCATTGGCTACTACATGAGGTAAGGCACATTCCAAAGTTAAGTAGAAATTTAATTTCAGCAGGGCAACTAGATGCTGAAGGTTGTGTTGTTACATTTAGTGATAAAAATTGGAAGGTCACAAAGGGTGCTTTAGTGGTAGCAAAAGGTGTGAAAGTAGGAACCTTACATCTTTGTACAGGTCATACTATTCCTTCTACTTTAATTGTTACGGAAAAAGGTCAATGTTCAGGAACGGTTGTTGTAGTTTAGCAGGTAGAAGATCATACAATTGTTGTGGACTCTGAATCAACACTGTGGCATAATATACTTGGGCATATGAGTGCAAAAGGTATGAAAATACTTCATTCAAATAATGTTTTACCAGGTCTAAAATGTGTTAATATGGATTTCTGTGAAAGTTGTGTGTATGGAAAACAAAAGAGAGTAAGTTTTCTCAAGGATGGGAAGCAAAAGAAAGATGAGAAATTGGAGCTTGTGCATACGGATGTATGTGGACCAGCTCAGGTATCTTCTCTCGGTGGTTCTATGTATTATGTTACATTCATTGATGATGCAACTGGGAAGGTATGGATTTATTTCCTTAGGCAGAAATATGATGTATTTGAAATTTTTTAAAAATGGAGAAGCTTGGTTGAGAATGAGACGGGTAAAAGGCTAAAATGTCTCAGATCTGATAATAGTGGTGAGTATTGTAGCAAAGATTTTGAAAATTATTGTTCCTCTAATGGTATTCGTAGGTAGAAAATGGTTCCAAGGACTCCATAGGAAAATGGAGTGGTTGAGCGCATGAATAGAACAATAATGAAGCGTGCATGGACTATGAGATTGCATGCTAGGCTGCCTTTAAAAATGTGGGCAGAGACTGTAAACACTGTTGTTTATTTAATTAATAGAGGTCCCTCTAATCCTTTGGGTTGTGGTATTCTAGAGGAAGCATGGAAAGGTAAGAAGGTGAGTTATTCTTTTCTCAAAATATTCGGTTGTGAAGTATTTGCACATGTAGATTCTGAAAATATAACCAAGCTTGATGCAAAATCAAAGAAATGTATATTTTTTGGATATGGCATTGATGAATTTGGTTATAGGCTTTGGGATTTTGAAAATCAAAAAATTGTGAGAAGCAGGGATGTCATATTCAATAAGAAAGTGTTGTACAAAGATCTGTTGTTGCAGCATGAGAAGAAAGAAAATGATTATGCAGTGTTGGATGATATTCCAAACAATGATATTTCAGTAGTTCCTCATGCTGGGCAACAACAACAACAACAAATACCACAAACTCCTATTAGATGATTTTCAAGGATAAGTAGATATCCAGAAAGATACTCTCCCTCTTTGTATACTATTTTGTTAATTGATGCTGGTGAACCAGAATATTATGATGAAGCTATGTAGGTGGATACCAAGGTTCAGTGGGAGCATGGAATGGAAGAAGAAATGGACTCCTTGCTGAAAAACTAGACTTGGTAATTATGCAAGTTGCCTGCAAGTAAAAAGGTTTTACCAAACAAATGGGTTTATAGGCTGAAAGAGAAGGATGGAGGTAAGAAGAGATTTAAAGCCAGATTAGTTATAAAGGGATTTGCACAGAAAAAGGGTATTAATTTTGATGATATTTTTTCTCCAGTTCTTAAAATGACTTCTATTCGTATTCTTTTAAGTATTGTGGCTACTGAAGATTTGCATTTAGAACAACTTGATGTTAAAACAACCTTTCTCCATGGTGATTTGGAAGAGGAAATATATATGGACTAGCCATAAGGATTTGATGTCAAAGGTAAGGAGAAACTAGTGTGCAGATTGAAGAAAAAATTATATGGCTTGAAGCAAGAACCTTGGCAATGGTACTTGAAATTTAATAGTTATATGGCTGAGCAAGGCTACAACTGGTGTAATTCTAACCATTGTGTTTATTTTAAGAGGTTGGATAATGACAACTACATTATTTTATGTTTATATGTTTATTACATGCTTGTAGCAGGGTCTAACATGGATCACATAAGTGAGCTAAAACAACAGCTAGTAAAATCTTTTGCTATGAAGGATTTGGGGGCAACAAAGCAAATTCTTGGTATGAAAATTTGTAGAGATAGGAAAAAATAGACAATTGTTTTTATCTCAGGCTAATTATGTTGAAAAGGTGTTGTAGAGATTTCATATGGAGAATGCAAAAGTTGTTAGCACACCTTTGCCTAGTCATGTTAAATTGACTAAGGATATGTGTCCAAAGACACAAGAGGAGGAAGAAAAAATGTCCAAGGTACCATATGCTTCAGTTGTAGGAAGTTTAATGTATGCTATAGTATGCATGAGACTGGATATTGCACATGTCGTAGGAGTTGTTAGCAGGTATTTGAGTCATCCTGGAGTTGAGCATTGGAATGCAGTAAAATGGATTCTTAGGTACTTGAGAGGTACATCCAATAAATGTTTATGTTTTGGGGGCTCTAATACTGATTTAAAAGGCTATGTTGACTCAGATTTGGTAGTAGATATAGATACTAGGTTAAGTACCACATGTTATGTTTTACAGTTGGTGGCACAAAAGTGAGTTGAATTTCTCAATTGCAAAAGGTGCTTGCTTTATCCACCATAGAGGCAGAGTATGTTGTTGCAATAGAGGTGACAAAGGAGATGATATGGCTGCAACTTTTCATGGATGAGTTGGGAAAATAATAGGTTAGAAATTACTTGTTTATAGATAGCTAGAGTGTTATACATCTTACAAAGAATTTTTCCTTGCATTCTAAAAAAAACACATACAGTTGAGATATCATTTCATTCGGTTAGTGTTGGAGGATGGACAGGTCAAGCTGGACAAGATACATATAGATGTTAATTTAGTGGATATGTTTACGAAAGAGGTGACAAGGGAGAAGTTGAGCTCCTCTTTAGCTTCAGTTGGCCTTCAAGGTTGAATTCAAGTATAACAGAGCAGCAGGGTCCAAGGTACTTATTTCTAGTGGGAGCTGCAATTGCAGTAGTGTTGTCCAGGATCAATCTTCAAGTGGGAGATGTGTTGAAGTGGACCCTGATCAGTCTCCAAGTGGGAGATTGTTGGTATGTGGTGACTGATCATACTATACTGTATAGCCCATGGTATACTGTACACCCTAGAATGTATCATTTTTCGCGTTGTTACCAAAAAAGGAAAAAATCAACGAAAAAGAAAAATCTGACTTTGTAGAACCCAAAATCTAGAAGCTTCTAAGCTTGTTAAAAAGGGGTTCAGATGGGTATTACAGTATGATGAAAAATGTGATTATTCACAAAATTGTAATAGGTTTTTGCATTGGATAATAAAATCATTGGATGACTGTGGCTTGGTGGATGTAGCCCGGATTGGGTGAACCACATTAAATTCTCTGTGTTATAATTTATTCAGTGTTTTTAGTTTCTTTGTTTATTACTTAAATTTGCATTTAATTGTTAGATATCTGCCATCTCTAACCCTAACATGGTGGAAAATCTTTGTAAATGGGGATTTTAAAACCCCAATAGATGCTACCTCTACAAGAGTGAGGTAGAGTCATCCAACCACTTGTTTCTCCACTTTTCATTTGTTTCCTTAATTTGGGGAAAATTATTAGCTTTCTGGAATATATCTTGGGTGTTCCCCTAGACCATTGAAGAGTTATTTTTACAATGGAAATTCCCTACTCAAAATCCCTTCATTCAAAGGTTATGGGCTTTCGTATTCCCTTTTGTTGCTTGGAGAGTGTGGAAAGAACATAATAATAGAATTTTCAAGGACAAGGAGATGTCGAAGAATAATGTCTTTGAGAAAAAAATTAGGCCTATAAAGTAAAAATTTAATGTGATTCCTGAAAAACATCTTAACTTGGAAGTTGTGGTGTGCAATCCTTATGGTTTAAGGATAGCAAAAGATTGGAATATTAAAGTGGAAATTTATTTAGCTTCTAGTCTAGCCAGGAAAAGTAGGGAGGGTGTGTGCTAGACCTTTCCTCCAAATAGTTGGTATAAGGCCAATTTTGATGGAGCTGTGAAGGGAAATTGGGGCATGGATGGAAGTGGAGGTGTGTTAAGGGATTCAAATGGTATTTTTTTTGTTGTTGTGGCAATATACCTAGGTTAGCAAACCAACCATGTGGGAGAGGCTATAGGAGCCTTTCAAGTTTTAAAGTTAGCTGATAATTTGAATATAAAAAACTTATGGCTAAAAAGGGATTCTAAAAATATCATTGATTGTCTCTTAGGAAGTACCCAACCCTCTTGGTCGATAAAGAATTGGATTGATGAAGAAAATTCTATTCTAGACAAGTTTGAAAAAGTAAAAGTTTCACACATCTATAGGGAAGCTAACAATGTGGCAGATTACTTTGTGAATGAAGGGGTTAGGAAGCAAGGATTGAACATGTGGAAAAATTGTAGGGACTTGAGAATTGAAGTCAGGGCCTTACTAGATTATGATGTTATGCATAGGAAAGAGGAAAATACATTTAATGATTAAAGGGAAAGGGGCCAAGTACATCAAAATCAAGAGATTTTATGGGGCCGTGTTATATTACTTAGATGGGAAGAAAAAGCGGCATGCTTTGTGGGTGCATTGGAATAGCTGCATAATTCTACAACAGGTGCTCGATGCTGGTAGAGTCTATAGTAAGGTGCAAATAAAAATGAGGGGGCGAAAAGAAAAGAGTTGAGCCAAAAAGCTATGAGGTGCACACTAGGAATGATAAGGTTTGGAAGTAGATTGAAAGAGGTGGGCTAGTTCCATTTCTGGAAAAACTTCATGGGCCCGATACTATGGCTACGAACTACTTCGAGAAGAATTGGAACAATGGCGAAATAATTCTCTTTGGAAGAAAGGTGAAGCTAGATGAGAAAATTATAGGGGAGATTACTGGAATGTCTACTAAGGGTGTGAAGTTTTATCGTGACAGAAGGTTTTCTAATGAGGAGGTCATTAGATTTCCTAAGAAGGACAAGGAGAAATTGAAACTGGTTAAAAATTTTAACAGCTATTTCAAAATTGACACCATCAAGGCACTGTGGAGAAAGGTGCTTCGTGTTATAATGGATTATATCACCCTGGATGGGAGATTTACTAGAGTGTATGGTCATCATTTTTCCATTCTTAACCACTTCCGCCATAAGGTACGAATTTATCTACCTCACTACCTGTTATGTTCGTTGAGTAATAGCCTTGAGGACCATAAGGAAAATCCTAAGAGATACCCTATTCTTCATCTTGGTCTTATTAGGTTAATAAATGAACAGTATTAAAGTATGTCAGCTTTATCTAAACCTGTTTCCTCCATGACGTCTAAGGACTATGACATAGATAGTGGGGGTTTGGAGAATCAGCCTAACCAGGAGAGAATTGTTGAAGCCTTCCCTTCCTCTGAGATGTTTGGTAAGAAAACCCAATCTAAAAAACTGGGTAGTTTGTTAAAGCTAACCCTGAGACCTACCCCGATTGCTATGTCCCCTTAAAGAATCTTGTTCTCAAGGGCTCCCTTGCCAATAAATTGGTTTCCTACTCTGTAGAATCCTTGGAGGACAAAGCTGAGAACCCTAAAGCTAGTAGAAATTCTATGCCCTCCCCTCCTGCCTCTTTCAGATTTGAAGGTACCAAATTTCCTAGCTCCCCCAACTCAGGTGATGTTAACCTCATATTAGGCCGGGTTCAGTCTGGTGACATTCTTGCTTCTGCAAGAAATGACATTAGTGACATTTTTTGGGTTTTGAAATGGGTCTATCAAGAAATTAATGATCTTAATCAAAGAAATAGGGCTCTGTATAGTAAGTCATAGGAGCTGGAATTAAAGTTGGCTGCTCTCAGCAACGAAGAAGGGAAATGGAAAAAGAACAGTATTGGAAAGGAAGGAGGTGACATTGAGGATAAGTACAAGTCTTTGGAAGTTGAAATGGTTATGTAGACATGCAAAATTCACATTATGCATTCGATCAGATTCGGTCAAACTAGATGTTGCATTAGATCCATTCATCACCTTTAATCCATTCATTAAATAATCTCATTTATCAAATAAACATTATCATTCAACCTTCATCTTGCATCATCCATTTAATTAAATAAATCAGGACTTCATTTTCATATTCCATCATTTTCTGATTTAAATAAATCAATTATCAAAGTCCAAAATGTCAACTCACCTAATCAGCATTAAATCAGCATGATCATCATCTAATCCTAATCTAATACTAATCACATCCCACTTGCATTATCTAGACCTAGCCACTTGCACAATAAATCAATTTTATTGATTTATTAAAACACTCATTTTCCCTCAACATGACAAGACAAACATGGCATTTATTGCTCTTTTTTTCTTGTCCCCCTCTCAAAATTTATTGCAAATTTGAATTCAAAATTTCCCCCTCTTGGGCACTCTTCCCAAATCTTGCACAACCATCATCTAATCACATGGTGACAAGTGTCCTCAACTCATTGGCTTGTTTTTGATCCCACATTGGTCCCTCTACAACACTTGGCATTTTGAAAATCTTTAAATAGGTGCATCATCCTCAAGAAAATCCTTCACAATTTCATGCAAGGTTACTCTCTTCACTTGAGATTTGATCTTGTTCATCATCACTCCACCATCTTCATAGCATTTTCAATTTGAGCTTTTATCAAGGATTGGGAAAGGGTCACTAGCACATGTGACACCAATCCAACTATGGAATAGGTAGCTTGCTTTTGTTTTCATAATGTTTTAGTCTTTTTATCATCATTTGTGGCATTTTGAAAGCATTTGTAATGGATTTCATAGAGGTATTTTGATAGAGTTTGCAAAGCATCTAACCCATTGTTTGAAGTTTAGTTTGCAGATTTTAAATAGGATACCTACATATGGCGCTAGAAGGAGGGCTTGCTCATGAGTTGTTATCTTTGTTTTATTGAATACACACTGATTTATCTTTGTATTTCAATACGTTGTTGACCTCTTTGCATTTCTTGTGATACATTTGGCACCCACTGTTTTGCAGGTTTAATGCTTGTCTGTTCTAAGATTTGAGCATTGGCCTTTACGCCTGTTCATTGTATTAGTTCAAAAATTTCTAAAAGGGGAGTTACGCACTGCTTTCTTTACACCTACTAATGGCATTTTCTTGACAGCTTCATATGCCTTTTCAACAAATTTCTTTTGCATATAATCGTGAGGAGGAGGGCCTGCCTCTTTTGTGCATTAACTCTCTAAATTTGATTCCGCATAACTGTTTGTTAAGACTAATTTGAGTCTAGTGGAGAGACATGTTTGTTGTTCATTATGTGTTAGTCTCTGATCTTTTCCATTTTTAGATTACGTTGTCTACATGTGGACAATGCATTTAGAAAGTGGACTTGAAGCTCAGATATTAAGCATTTACCGTTTGATTGACTTCATAAATGAAAATTTCTGACATTAAATACAGGAAAAGCTTAAGCACTTGTCTTTACACATACCCTTTGCATTAAATTGAAAGTTTCTGAAAAATACTTTGAGTTCTCTACAGGTATTAATGACGCAGGAAATAAGAACTTTGTGCGTATCAAGCAATCATTGCATTCTTAAGACCATATTTCTTTTGAGGCATTCTGTCAAGTAGTCCACACGCACTGTCAACAGTTCACGTATCTTGTCTAGGTGTTGGCTTTCTGTCTTTGAAGCCATTTTTTGTCAATAGTTCGCGCACCTTGTCTATGATCCTACAGTAAACTGTCAAACATTTCACGTGCCTTGCCTATGCTTCTGCATTAAAGCTGACAAACAGTTCACGCATTTTATCTATGCTTCTATACTGCCAGATAGTTCAAGCGTATTGTTTATGCTTCCACATTCTGTCAAGAAAACATTTCACACATTATGTCTATGCTTCGCACGCCTTTTCTATGCTTCCACATAGCGCATCAGAGTATTTGATATTCACAATTTATACTATGCTTTGATTCTTTAACAAAATTCCCAGTTTGGCGTAGGCTGCGAGGATGCTACCAAAAGTAGGAGGAATTTGTCTTTACACTTGCCAACTGCATTCAAGACTTTTTTGAATAACATTCTAGGCGCGGGTTTATACCTGCCAAACGCATTATTCTATCATTAGTATTTCTTGACCTGCGCTTTCCGTGATATTAAAATGTGTTTTCTTAGAAGTCATTAGTCGCCTAGTGACAGTCTATCTATGAAGAATTAATACCAGTCATTTCTGTCCTGGTAATATGTTTGACTTGGCGCCTGGTACTTACAAATATTTCAGGTATTTTATTATTTAGTTTTGAATGCAAATGTCTATGGCGCAGTAGGAATGACTGGCAATGAAAAGAGAATTTAATACCTTGGAGGTTTGGTCAAAGCTGCCTTAAATACGCTGAAAGCTTGAATTTCTTAGTCGCGCCCAAATCATTGCCCTGTGTTGTTCAGAAAATGATCTTGTCTAGAGTAAAAAGTGCATAGGAATAGATGCAAGGGAATCCCAGAATCTTGGAAATAACGAGACTGTTTATTTAAGATTTTGTTCTGAGATTTATGCACTCTTTTGAATAATTATCGATAGTCAATGTTCAAACTTGTGATGATGCTTTCTTGGTGGTTAATTTATTGAAACAATTTATTGGCTTTCAAAAGTTTATGTTTTAAATTATCACCTTAATCATGGTAGCAAATATTTGAGAATACAATGATGGTTTTCAAAAGATTTGTTATTGATTCATTTGAAACAATTTATTGACTTTTCAAAGTTTAGGTTATAAATTGACACCTTATTTCGGTTGTTTTGAGATTATGGGGATGATTTTTGAGAAATTTACTCTTTATGATTGGTTGGATTGACTCAATACCTTTAGTAATATGGATTTTGACAAGGGAGATAATGGATCTAACAAGTGTAATACCTTTTGCAATGAAATCATAAAAATCATTTGTCCTTTCATTTAAGATCATATTATGGTGTGAAGTTAATAATTAAAATCAATTTAATATTATGATACTCACATGATTGTGTTTTTAATAGGTACAAAAGCGAACAAAGGAAAAGCGAAGGAGGTACAAAAGCAAATGAAGGCGAAAAGGTGCAAGGCGAAAGAGAGGGCTAGCAAATGAAAACGAAAGGAGGAGGATTCTTGTTTGAAAACACAATGTGTTTTTTAACACTTTGAATGTTTGATCAATACTACTTCACGAAAGGAGGGAAATGTTTTTTTGAAAACACAATGTGTTCTTTAACACTTTAAGTGTTTAATCAACACTACACGAAATTGTTTTCCTTTTCGTTTTAGAACATTAGTTTTCAATTGGGGCTAAAACGAACAATTTCATTTTCATTGCAAAGGGCTTAAAACGAACCTTAGAACACACTTACTAGATTTCGTTTTGGGTTAAAAATTGAACAAGCAATCCTCATATTTCATTTGGTGCTTAAAACGAATTCACAATTGCTTTGAAGGGTGTAAAACGAACAAGTGTTTGATTTGTGTGATTGTCTTTTGAGTACGTATCCTCTCCCCTTGCGCTTCGTGCGATCTAGGGTGCAAGAGAAACACTCAAAATACATTTTATTGCTTTAAAACACTTCATTTTGGGCTTAAAAATTGAACATCTTGTGCGAGTGTGAGTAGAGGCATTTTCGCGTACATTCTCTTTCTTTGTGCCATCAAAGATCGATCGAGTTACGGATTGTGTCTTTGCTCGCTTTTGTTTATCTTAGAGGGCCTGCCTTGGGGAAAAAGTACTCACCCAAGCGACGACTCAACCGGTAACACTCTAAAGCCAAGAGTATTTCCAGCCGGGATATAAATGAGGGTTTTGGTTAAACGCCATAATCACGCGGTTGGCTCGAGGATGGATCCGAAAGGGGACTCTTGTGTATGGGTCAATCTCCAAGAATGGAAAGTCCTTACTAGAACCCATGTGCTAGAATTTTCCAAAATCCTTAATCTATTTGTTGGTGCAAGAACGGTCATTCTAAAGCCACCCCACACTCTTACGGTCTTCTAGTAGAGATGGAAAGCACGCCATGGGAGTTTCATGGGTGTTGATGCTTGGCTGCCCCGATTGACGTTAATGAGCCGTGGAGGGGAGCCAGTGGGGTCAAGCATCTAACCATCCGCTAGGGATAAGCGTAGCTGGACTTGTCCAAGTGGGAATCCAACAAATACAGTCTTACACATCCATAGGGCTTGTAATTATTCTTTGTTTGAAAACACAGTGTGTATTCGAAAACATTTTGCAAACAAACACTTAAACATGATCATGCAAATTTCAAACCCCTTTTGATAGAGCAAATACCTTTTGACAAATTTAAGTGTTGTTGCCTTCCCTTGGGATTATGTCCTTAGAGGTTTCTCATCACTTGAATTTATATCGTCATTTGCTCTAACTAGGGTTAACCTAGGAAATCCCTTTGCCTCAATTTCTTGGAACTCCCACACAACACTTTGTGGGAAGAAAAGGAATTTTGACATAGGACATCTTTAGTTTGAAACATAATCAAGAAAGTGTATTTGGTAAAAAGAAGTCATTAAAAGCAAAGATAAGCAATTGAGCCCCACACATGTCTTTTCAATGATTTCTCACAAGATCAAGATACAAAAACCCAAGAAAAGGAAACTTAGCCCAAAACAACATCAACAAAGACTCAAAAGGTTATATGATTTTAGAGAAAAGTTGTTGGCTAATTTCTATAGACATGCTTCAAGAGACAACCCCACTTTATATTCATTTTACTACACACAAAATCCAAGATTGTTTCAAGGGATTGGATACCTTGCTTAGGGCATAACACGTTCTTCAATACCTTGGTCTTGTTAAGCAAAAGTCTAAACTAGGGTCATTCTAAGATCAAAACAAACATTCATCCATCAAAAACATCATCAACCATAAACATCTCACCAACATTTTGAGAAAATCTT
This sequence comes from Sequoia sempervirens, assembly GCA_007258455.2. Lineage (NCBI taxonomy): Eukaryota > Viridiplantae > Streptophyta > Pinopsida > Cupressales > Cupressaceae > Sequoia > Sequoia sempervirens. The sequence continues at coordinate 34,593 of VDFB02252736.1, read as the reverse complement.
GACACAACTATGCTAGGCTCCTTTGGTAGACATCAAAACCTTTCAAACATGAGACTTTGAATTCTTCAAACATCAAACATCAAACTTGTTCAACTCAATTGTGTGTGAATGAATCCTTTTGCACATGCTTAGTTGAATTATCACTTTGTTCAAATTAATGGTGGATAGATGCATCCTTCTCCCATCACTAATTTGGATTATCTTTTGGTTAGCTTGTGAGTAGACACATCCTATTCTCACTTCTAAATCAAATTATCCTTTATGAGCATTAGTTATCTTTTTTAGATCATCATCCAAACATCTTGGGGATATCTCTTGCTCAAACATCAACATTCAAAAGATAGAATTCAAAGTCTAAACATCAAACAAACATCAATCAAAGCAAACCCAAAGTACCTAGCATCACATCAAGATTTTCAATACAAATTCAAAACTTCCATTCTCACCCATATATCATACACCTTTCATCTTCACATCTTTGATCTTTTACACATCCTAGTTTGCTCTTTTATGGTTCAAACAAGATCACAACACAAGAGGAACATGGAGTTAAATCAAGAAACATCAACCACAAGTGATCTAAGCCAAAACATTCCAGAAATCCAAAACACACCACTTCCAGACCTCACTATCACTACACAAAATCCACAAAAAGAGGTCTTGATGGAGGACATCACACCAACAGAACTAAGTGAGGAAGAAGTTCTTGAGATGCTCAAACAACCAAAACTACAAAAGTTTCTTCGCGCAATGGCTAAAATAAATCCATCAATTCTCAACACTATTGAGGATGAGCTTCTTGTACCAAATGACCAAAACACCCTTCCACAATCAACCACTTCCATTACCACCATAGAACCTACTATCAATGAGGATGATACCCTCTTCAACACGCATCAAAATCCACTTTACAACCCACTTGGATTTATCGATACATCTGAGGTTCCTTACCATACCACCTCATCATTTTCCCTTGACACGCAAGTGTCTAGACCTTTGGTACAAGCAAGCTCATCCGAAATAGAGAGACCCTATGGATTTGTCTCTTCATTTGCACAAGAAAATTTTCCACCATTCAAATCATTCACACCTCCCACCACGTCAACACCATATTTTGGTTTAGGGATCCCCCCTTTACCTAAATTTCCACCTTTCCCTAACATAAATCGCCCCATCCAAATCAATTCATCCAACCAAGGGGGTACATCACATCTTTCAAACACACCATCCACATCAAACCAACACATGATAGCTAATCAAAATACGGTCTCTCAAATACCCACTATTTCGCTCATCTCTACCATTCCTACCACTTCACCTAGTCCCACCATTCCTATCACTTCACCCATCCCAAATGCACCTATCACCACATTCACTCCAACCACTACATCCACTATACCTCAAACTTCCACTACCCCCATCACACCCCTTACATCGCAACCTCCCACCATCGCTCTAAGCACATCTCAAACTTCCAACACAATTCCGATCCCACCACCACCACCATTGCGACCAAGCCAAGTAAGCCATTACAATGCTGCATTCAAAGCATACCAACAATTGCTCCAACAATATCAAACAATTCAGCAAGCACCTATAGCCACACACGCTTCTCAAGCTTCATGGAAAAATCAAGCTCAAACATCGCTGCAACAACAACAAGCACAACAAGCAGCACAAGCCCAAGCTTTGTTGCAACAACAACAACGAGCTACACAAGCTGCACAAGCTGCACAAGCCGCACAAGCTGCACAAGCCGCACAAGCTGCTCAAGCTGCACAAGCTGCAAAAGATGCCCAAGATGCCCAAGCACGAGTGCAAGCACAAGCGCAGTACTTTGCACAACAACAAGCAGCCCAACAACTCGCATATCAGAAAGCGTTAGAGCAATACCAAGAGCAACAAGAAGCAGCCCAACAAGCCCTAGCTGACCAACAACAAGCATTGTTGGACCAACAACATCAAGCACAACAACAAGCTCTATTAGCGCAACAACAACAAGATCAACAACAAGCGTTGTTGAAAGCATACATGGCACAACAAGCAAACATTCCACCCATTCAAACACCCACTCCACCCCCCCAGAACACCTTCATTCCACCTCCTGATCCACAATTGGATGTCACCGCACAAATAAAATTTCTGTCACAACAAGTGCTTGACCTTCAATCAGGAAAGACACCAAAACCACAAAAAAACCTATGCCCTTATCCATTTGATAGGAGCGTAGAAATGAAACCATTCCCAAAAGGGTTTGAGATCCCTAAATTTGACAAATATCGCGGAACGGGTAACCCTGAAGATCACATCAGGGAATTTCAAGTACATTGCATGGAGGTGGCTCACGACGAAACGTACTTGATGAGATTATTCCCAAGAAGCTTGGCTGGAAACGCTATTGATTGGTTTTCTCGACTTTCTGGAATCAAAAAATTCCAGGAAATCGTGGATGCCTTCATACATAATTATTCCTTCAACACTCCCATGGAGGTTAGCTTACAGGAATTATCATCTCTCAAACAAGGGAAAAATGAATCATTCGGTGCTTTCTTACAACGATGGCGATCCAAAGCTAATCAAAGCAAGTGGTCCATGCCTGAAGAACAACAAGTGGGAACTATCATTGCGAATCTTGATGGGCCCTTGGCCTTCCACCTCAAAATGCAAAACATCACCACTTACGACCAATTGATACCTAGGGCGCTCAATATCGAACAAGCCCTTGCCACGCAGGGAGAAACTTCATCATATCAAGAAGGCCGCTCATCATCCAATTATCATGACAAACCACGAACATGGGCAAAGAATCGTAATGTAACCAATGATGGTGTTGTTGACGCCAAAGTTGTCATTAGTGCCCCACGGAAGAACAATCCACCATCCCAACAACAACAACACCAAAATACCAATCAAAGCAATCGACAAGTCAATACTGTGGTCCAACCATCCCATAACCAAAACACAAACAACATTGATAATCAGGGAAGACCACAGCGAAACAAGTTCTTCCCCAAACGAAAATACACACTCCTTGGGGAACCTGCTGAAGCAATCATGAAAAGATTGGTAGATGAAAAATTGATAACGGTCCCTACACATAACAATTATCAAGAACCATCGGTCAAGCCACCATGGTATAATGAGAATTATCTTTGCGACTTCCACAAACTCAAGGGACACACGACAAACAACTGCATGAGGCTCAAAAATCTAATTCAAGACCTCATAGATGACAAAATCATAGATGTGGAAGCACCATCAGGAAACAAAGATCTCAAGATTTACACGAATCCGATGCCGAATCATGGCAACAAAGGAAACAAAGATCAAGACAAAGGAAAAGGGGCTTATAAAAATGTCAACCACACATACGAGGGTGTTGTTGCTTGTTTAGATGAGTTTTGTGGAGTCATCACCATCAAAGGGGCCCAAGCCGATTGTGGAGTCACCACAAGAGGTGGAAAGGTTACCATTGCAGCACCATCCCAACCAAGCAGAAATTCCACATCCAACCCAAGGTCTCACCCTAGTGGCTATAATGTCTTGGATCAATTGAAAAGAACCCCTGCACATATCTCCATCATGGAGTTACTCAAAATCTCATCTGCACACAAAAAGATTCTAGAAGAAGCTTTGGCGTCATCTACTGTCCCCGCAGATCTAGATGCAGAACAATTCCAAGCTATGGTCGCAAGTATCACCACACCTAACATTCTTACATTTTCTGAACAAGACTTCCCCACACAACCATCTCACAACCGTGCACTTCATCTGGAGGTGTACGTAAATAAAAAGAAAGTCAAGAGAGTCTTGGTGGATGGAGGTGCAGGCTTAAATATTTGCTCCTTAAAGCTTCTAAAGAATTTGAACATTTCAGAGGATTCAATTGACAAAGGAAAAGGCATCACAATAAGAGCATACGATGACCAGGAAAGGGTATCCCAAGGCACCATTCAGCTTCCTGTCCAGGTTGGACCCGCCATCATGCAAACCAACTGTCAGGTCTTGGACCTCGATTTACCATACAACATTCTCCTAGGGCGACCATGGATACATGCAATGCAAGCTGTAGCTTCAACCTTTCATCAATGTGTGAAATTCACACATGAAGGTCAAGAGGTTACTATCCATGGAGATCCTGAGCCATTTGCCTACTGCAAAAATCTAGAGGCAAAATACTACAAGATCCCGCAAGTACCCAAGAACGATGAAGGCCCATCAACACCTTACGTGGATCCCGCCACTCTCACTTCTGTGACAGAGACACCCTCCACCCCCGCCATCCCCGCCTTTTCTGATATCAAAGTCATAATACAAGATGATGGTTGTGGAAACTATTCAATGCCTAAGAATGCTTTTGTAGTAGGAGAGCTACCACAATCTCCTAGATCAAGAGGACGACCACAATCACAAGAAGCTTCAACATCTCAAGGCTCCTATGAACGAAACCCTACCTTCACAAGTGCAGGAGATCTTGGTCAGGAAACATTAGAGGGGGACCTATCTCATCTCCTTTATCGAGATGATATACCGGCAGTTGAATTGCCTATGGACGAACGAAACAGAGGTATGAAGATGATGCTCTCAATGGGCTATAACCGGAACCAAGGGTTAGGCCAAGATAATAATGGGCGTGTAATACCCATTATACCTGAGAAGCAAATAAAAAATCTTGGCATTGGTCATCCTACTCCTAAGGTAACTGTACTTGGTCGAGGTGCCCAGGATAGACGGAACCGAACGCCTCCTCAGGAATCTGTAGCTACTCCAAAATCCTCCATGACTTTAGGAATGCCCACTGATTTAACTGAGTCACCAGAAATAGGATTACCTTTGCTGTTTGAGGATACTAATGTCCTTATGATTAGCACCTTGTCTTATGAGTCTGAAAACCAAAGCAATGAAATCCGATTAGTCTATCCCCAACTGATTGATTACGACCAACGAGGACCACCAATTCTTGACATGTTTGAAAACGATGAGGCGCTCTCAGAATTCATGGGACTTAGGGATGACATTCCATGTGGGGATCATAAGGCAGGTTTTATCATAGAGCTGGATACACATGCATACTATGGAGAAACGATTGAATCCCTCAGTCGCAAAAATAAAAAATTGAGAATAATCTCCAAGTCCTTGAGTGAAAACCACCTTGTGGCACTCTCCGACTCTGAAAAAGTAAAAAGAAAGGACGCATCCAATGGTGAAAACCTCTCTGAGGCGCCTGAGGATGGGGGATTCAATCTTCCTCTTACAGCTATACACCAAGAAAAGTCAGCTATGCTAGCAGAAAAGTGCAACCCCATCAATCTGGGAACACAAGAAACTCCTCATATTACATTCTACGCTGAGTCATTATTATGCAAAGAACAAGAGGAGTTGGCTACCTTCTTAAAGGAAAGGAAGATAAATTTTGCGTGGACCTATGCTGATATGCCAGGATTGGATCCAGAGGTAGTGGTTCATCACTTGGCAGTCTATCCTAAAGCTAAACCTGTGAGACAGAAGCTTCGCAAAATGCATCCTCAAATTGCTTTGTTAGTCAAAATGGAGCTCAAAAAGCTATTAGATGTGGGATTCATTCGACCAATTGATTATCCAGAATGGGTATCGAACTTGGTACCCGTATCAAAGCCTGACGGAGCCATAAGAATCTGTACGGACTTTAGGGACTTGAACAAGGCTTGCCCAAAGGATGATTTTCCGTTGCCTAACATTGATATGATTGTAGACATGACCGCGGGGCATGAGATGCTTTCCTTGATGGATGGATTTTCAGGCTATAATCAGATAAGAATTGCAGAGGAAGACCAGCATAAAACATCTTTCACTTGTCCTTGGGGCACATACTGTTGGAACGTAATGCCATTCGGCTTAAAGAACGCTGGGGCCACATACCAAAGGGCCATGACACTAATATTCCATGACATGATCCACAAAACAGTTGAGGACTATGTTGATGACATCCTGGGAAAATCCAAAAAGAGGGAGGATCATATATCGGTCTTGAGTGCTATCTTTGACAGACTAGAAGAATACAAGGTTCGTTTGAATCCCAAGAAGTGTGTCTTTGGCGTACAATCAGGAAAGTTGTTGGGTTACATAGTGTCAATGAGAGGCATTGAGATTGATCCGGCAAAGGTGAAAGCAATACTTGAAATGGAAGCTCCTAGGACATTGAAACAACTGAGAGGTCTCCAAGGCAGGCTTCAGTCAATTCGCAGGTTCATAGCACAATTAGCAGACAAACAAATCCCTTACTCTCACCTACTCCACAAGGGGGTAACGTACAAATGGGATGACAAATGTGAACAAGCCTTCAACAAAATCAAGGAATATCTGTTAACACCTCCAGTACTAAGGCCTCCAATTCAGAACAAACCATTGATCCTTTATATCTCAGCAACTGCAGCAGCCCTTGGTGCTCTCCTAGCACAACATGATGAAAATGGAATAGAAAGAGCCATATACTACATCAGCCGTACAATGGTGGGCCATGAGTTAAACTATACATTCATTGAAAAAGCTTGCCTAGCAGTGGTGTTTGCATCCCAAAAATTCAGACACTACATGTTGGCACACAAGATCAAACTCATAGCTAAAATTGATCCCTTAAAGTATCTTCTTTCAAAGGCAATGCTTACAGGAAGAATGGCTAAGTGGGTAATGATATTATCAGAATATGACATTGAGTATGTGGAGCGCAAGGCAATCAAGGGACAGGTCATTGCAGACCAACTGGCAGATGCACCTATCTATGCGGAGAACCCACTTGTTTCAGAATTTCCAGATGAATCCATTTTCAACATTGACATAGCTACTCATTGGAAACTATACTTTGATGGATCCTACACACAACATGGGTCAGGAGCTGGTATCTTCTTCATCACTCCACAAGGGGATTGTATACCAAGATCATACAAACTAGCATTCCCTTGTACCAACAACATTGCAGAATACGAGGCTTTAACTATAGGTCTCAGGATAGCAGTACAGTGGAACATTATGGCATTGAAGGTATATGGAGATTCACAGCTTATCATAAATCAAGTGAACAATGAGTACCAAACAAAGGATGATAAGCTAACTCCATACAAAAGGCTGGTGGAAAATCTCAAGGAATATTTTGTTGACATCACATTTGAGCAAGTACCAAGAACCAACAACAGAGCAGCAGACGCAATGGCAACTATTGGATCACTCTTAGAGATCCCTCAAAATGTTCCGAAATACGACTTCTTGGTAGAGCAGCTTCTCGTACCAGCATTCAAGGTACCAGAGTCAGAATTTGTGTGCGAAATCGTTGGTCCAAATGATCAGTGGTACCAAGACATTTACACATACCTTAGGATAGGTATCATTCCCGCCGATTTGCGTTCAAGCCTTAGACGAACCTTTATCAAGAAAGCATCTCGTTTTGTCATTTTAGGAGAAACCCTTTATCGCAGAAGCATAGAAGGAACCTTACTAAGATGTCTTAACCCTGAGGAGGCTTCGGCTGCCCTAACTGAGGTGCACAACGGCATCTGTGGTTCTCATTCGAGTGGCATGACCCTGTCTAAGAAATTGTTGAGGAGTGGGTATTACTGGCCTACCATGGACAGAGAGGCACATGAATACGTCAAGAAGTGTCTACAGTGTCAGCAACACGGGGACCTCATCCATGCTCCAGCTCAAGAGCTTCATCCAATCATCACACCATGGCCCTTTTCACAGTGGGGACTCGATCTCATTGGAAAATCACACCCACCTCATCCAACGGTCACAAATTCATTATAACTGCAACTGAGTACTTCACCAAGTGGGTTGAAGCCATACCTATGACCTACATAACAGGAAAGCAGATCTCAAAGTTCATCCTGAACTATCTCATATGCCGCTATGGTGTTCCATGCTATTATCTCAGATAATGGGACACCATTCAAAAATCAGGAAGTCCATGACCTATCTGATAAATTCAAATTCCAACATCGCTTTTCCACCCCATACTATCCCCAAGGCAATGGCCAAGCAGAAGCTACAAATAAAACCATCCTCAAAATCCTTAAGAAAACAGTCAATGACGCAAGTCGTGACTGGCATTTGCAGCTTAATCCTGCCCTTTGGGCTTACCGAACCAGCATCCGCACACCCACTGGTGCCACACCATTTTCCTTGGTCTACGGATCAGAGGCCATCTTGCCCATTGAGATCGAGTTACCATCCCTCAGAGTATCATTGCAAAACCTCATCACGGATGAGGAGTATCGAGTTTCAAGACTGAACGAGCTGGAACTGTTGGACGAGCGACGTTTGGATGCTTTAAACCATCTGCAAGTGTATCAGAATAGACTGAAAAGGAGCTACAACAAGAAAATCAGAAGCAAAACTTTCCAAGTTGGAGAATTGGTGCTAAAAGAGAATCAGAAGAATGTCTTGAACCCAAATGGCAAGGGCAAGTTTGAACCCAACTGGCTGGGACCCTTTGTCATCATAGCAAGCTACAAATTAGGGGCATATCAGTTATCAACACCCGAAGGGGAACCCCTACAGGAGCCAATGAATAGCTCCCATCTCAAAAGGTTTTATGCCTAAATCTTTCAAGGTATAGAACCAAAAAATCCAAAAAATCATAAAAAGTCCTGAAAAAATGGTTACTTCGGCGAAAACCTGGCAAACAGGCGTCTTGGTGACAACAAAAAAATCAAAAAAATCAAGAAAATTCAAGAAAATAGAGAAAAAAATCGTCCTCTAGTGAAAACCACTTCGGTGGCACTTTGGGCAAGTACCTTGGTGAAAACCTGGTAAACAGGCACCTTGTGTAAATAAGCACTCTCCGTCCATCTTGGTCTCCGTGACTTGCTTTGCATCATTCATTCACTCATTGCATATCATCGCATTTCACCCTTCCATCCGCATCTGCACCATAGCTTGGTCTTTCATTTGTGTCATGATTCCTCCTAGAGCTACTCGGCCCACTTAAAAGGTCAGTTTGTCCTGCCTATATCGGAGTAGTCTATCGCCTCACGCTGGGGGCACGTTCTCATCGGATCGGATTCGTGTATGATCTTAAAACCTCAAAAATCAGAAAATCCAAAAACATCAAAAAAATCAGAAAATCCAAAAACATTCAAAACATATCAAAATCCAAAAACAGGTCAAAAAGTCATTTAAAAGTCAAAAATAGAGTCGTCTTGTCGAACTACGTCGTCTCTGAGCTTGAACGTAGGCAAGGTTGATCTTTGATCATCCCCCGAGACATTTAGGTCAGTCCTATAGGAGTTCATCATAATAAACTGACATTTCATCATGTATATCTTCATTTGTAAATCGACTCGAACCACGTGGTCTCTGTATAACATAAAGGTTAATCTACGATAGACCCAGGCCCCTAGGATAGGTCTTTAGGTTAGTCTCTTGGTCAAAATTCAAAATCCCAAAAACATTGGAAAATCGAAAATCAAAACATTTGTAAAACCTCAAAATTACCAAAAAAAATTTCAAAACATTGCAAAATTCCAAAAACATCCAAATATTTGAAAAAAATCCATCCACTTCATTCTCGCTTACACTCGCAATAATCAATCATCCATAATAAATCGTCATCACCCTCAACCTTTGGTAAAACAGTCAGAAACAAGTCTAGCAGTCAAACGTGAAAACCTAAACTGTCAAAATCTCAAGTATAGGTCTGTCGGCAAGCAAGTTGGTCAACTCTTTTCTTATCAATGGCATATAAATCATAAATCAATTTCATCATCATTTGATACAAAGCATTTCCTAGGATCCGTTCCGACAATGGGCACTTTTATCAAATCAACCAATTTGGGTAAACAAAACGACGTGTCATTAACATGTCCTAGGATCCGTTCCGACAATGGACATTATCTTTTGGCAATGAGTTTTGGCTCCCATCTTTTGAAACACATCCCTCTGGCTGAAGGTATGAAGAACATTGGCTTGCTTGTATACTTGATCTTTTCTTTTGATTTATCATATTGCGCTCATTCCAAGGACCTCTCGATGATATCCGAACGAAGGATTTAGAGAGAAAGGAATGGGGCAACGATCATTATTATTTTGTCTGCTATGCTTGTTGGATTCTTGTAAAATAACTTGGCGAATACTTGCTTTGTTAGATATGTATGGAGGAGGTTTCAGATAGCTTGTTGACTATTGCATTGATTGGTTATACCTTTCCGTGTTTTGGTCCGAGATGTTTGAGACTTCTAAAGTGCATCCTAGCAAGGTTTCCGTATGTCAAGTGTGAACAAGATTACTCCTATCTATTTTTCGAGTCAAAGTCCATCACACTAAGTACAATGCCATCCTGGTCCTTTATACCTTGATGCATCGTGCTTAGGCGTGTTATCAAACATAAAAGTAAGTGACCCTTTGAAAATCCCAATCCTTGATAAGCAAATCATCCATCATCATCATCATCTATCATCATCATCTCTAATAAAGTCTCGACCAATCATGGACTTGTTGGATCCTCTTGTCATCATCTCATTTCCGTACTAACATCATCATCACCAATGCATCCATCATGCATCCATCCCACATCCACAAACGATTAGCATACATCCATCATGCATCCATTATGCATTCATCTTGCATCCATAAATCATTAGAATTCTGCATATCATCTCACATTCATATCATCATCATAATATAGATCTGTTAGTCTAAGCATCTCATAAATCATCCGTTGCATAATCACAGCATATCACATCATTCACATCATCAATCTCATCCATCTCATATCATATCATCATTTAAGTTGTTTAGGATAATATAGATTTGTTATTCTAAGCATCTTGAAATCATCTCATTTGCATCACATCCATAACCATCCATTTTGAACCTCTTTATCGCGAGATCGACCCTCAAATTGAATCTTTTCGCCGATCTCTCGAGGGGGCAATGTACCAGTGTACTTTTCCGCTGGGGCATCCGAAAAATCATGAAATTTTTAAATTTCGACACGGCAAGTTTATTCTTTGAACCAACGCAACAAGTACATTGCTTCAAAGAGGGGCAAAATGTAGACATGCAAAATTCACATTATGCATTCGATCAGATTCGGTCAAACTAGATGTTGCATTAGATCCATTCATCACCTTTAATCCATTCATTAAATAATCTCATTTATCAAATAAACATTATCATTCAACCTTCATCTTGCATCATCCATTTAATTAAATAAATCAGGACTTCATTTTCATATTCCATCATTTTCTGATTTAAATAAATCAATTATCAAAGTCCAAAATGTCAACTCACCTAATCAGCATTAAATCAGCATGATCATCATCTAATCCTAATCTAATAATACTAATCACATCCCACTTGCATTATCTAGACCTAGCCACTTGCACAATAAATCAATTTTATTGATTTATTAAAACACTCATTTTCCCTCAACATGACAAGTCAAACATGGCATTTATTGCTCTTTTTTTCTTGTCCCCCTCTCAAAATTTATTGCAAATTTGAATTCAAAATTTCCCCCTCTTGGGCACTCTTCCCAAATCTTGCACAACCATCATCTAATCACATGGTGACAAGTGTCCTCAACTCATTGGCTTGTTTTTGATCCCACATTGGTCCCTCTACAACACTTGGCATTTTGAAAATCTTTAAATAGGTGCATCATCCTCAAGAAAATCCTTCACAATTTCATGCAAGGTTACTCTCTTCACTTGAGATTTGATCTTGTTCATCATCACTCCACCATCTTCATAGCATTTTCAATTTGAGCTTTTATCAAGGATTGGGAAAGGGTCACTAGCACATGTGACACCAATCCAACTATGGAATAGGTAGCTTGCTTTAGTTTTCATAATGTTTTAGTCTTTTTATCATCATTTGTGGCATTTTGAAAGCATTTGTAATGGATTTCATAGAGGTATTTTGATAGAGTTTGCAAAGCATCTAACCCATTGTTTGAAGTTTAGTTTGCAGATTTTAAATAGGATACCTACTGGTTAAAATTAAAAATAACATGAAAACTGTTGTGGAACAAAACCATAAAATGGCTAGGTACAATGCCATTATCATCAATGCTATGTATGAAAAGCTGGAAAAAACACAATAGTGTTCCCTGGTTGTTGATTTGGAAGAGAACAAGGAAAGCAAAAATGAGGACCAAGGTATTTTGAAAAGGACCCGTGCCAATCTTGAAAGGAAAGCACCTCACACTACCCAGATGGTCCAGATGTTAAAGAGGGGGGTTCAAGATATGAATGAGTTGGAAGCTAAGACTGCGGATTTATTAAAGACCCAAATTTAACTATTGTTGGTGTTTTGTCTAGTTTTTTTGTTCTATGGCCTTCGGTAGCCTTTTTGGTGGCTATGGACTTTTATTGTTGTTTTTACAACCTTTATGACTTTGGTGTCTTTAACGATTTTATCTTTAGTTTGTAAACTATGTGGTTTGTGTCCCTGTAAAACCTGTCTTTTCCTCTTTCAAAAACATATAATATGGTGTGTGGATTTTTAAAAATTATTATGTGTATCAAAGAAATTTTTAAAATTAAAAAATATATTAAAGAAGATTTTGTTAAGATGATTTTTTTAAAGGTGGAAGGGAAAATCCATTGTTATAAACATAACATGATTTTACTTATCTTTTATTTAAGATCTAATAAATTATCCTTTCCTCTTATATTAGTATATTCTTTCACTTCTCTTGCAAATTCTTTGGAAACTCTAGAATATTCTTTAAGTTTATTTTTTTGCTTGGTTTTTTAATTTTTAACAACTATGCGTTTAAAAATAATATAATTTTATACTAGAATTTCATATTTGATTCTTGTATGGATCAAAATTCTTCTTTGTTGGTTAGATGAGCATAAACATTACTTTGTTAGGTTCACTATCAACTCCAACATGATCCTTCTCCTTATCTGTATGGAATCATACCTACACCATACATGCCAAAGAGTTATTCAACATGAAATATTATAAGTGATCATGTTGTAGGAATGATTTGTTATAGTGTTGATCATGACACTATAAGTGTTTTATCAGACATTGAATGTTCCCATATACATTGGACTTGACTTTGGGATATCCATGGAGACCATTGTATCTCTCCATATTGAGAGGATCTTAATGTAGATTGTCTCATTCTTCTTACATATATCACAATCTTCATTTGGATTAGGGTTCCTTATTCTTCCATATTTTTCATATGACTTCTCCAAACACCAGTGGTTCTATTTCTTCCTAAGGGGAGAAATTTAGTTTGTAGGTAGTAGATCTTGTTCTATATTCAAGTGTTTATCATTGGCACATGAAATCTTTCTTTATGGGGGGATTCAACTATTTAGTTTCTCTCTCCTACTATGGAGACATCTATTTTATTTATGTGATAGAAGTAATCATTTTGGGTAACATTGAGTCCTTGAGTGTGCAGGATCATGGGGGTCCAAAAAATGATGATATGACAAAAAAGTGGGCGACAACTTTTTTTAATCTAAATTTGATGAAACGAAAAGGGTTTATTGATAACATTGTCAACTTTCCAAAAATATAAGATATGACTTATTTCGAATTAAATAGATAATTATTATTGATTTTCTGCATACATTCTTACTAAAGTTCTAGTTGATAGGTTGATTGAAAAACATCTATAATTCTTAAATTATTTAATATTTTTTGAATCCAAAAGATGTAGTGTATTCTATGATTCCTGTACTATAGGATAAAAAAGAAGAAAAAATAAATTTCATAATTTTTTACCAAATTATGGTGGTTAGACAAACAAGTTTTAATAAAAAATTCATAACTAATTATTTACTTGCAATAAAACATAAAAAAAGAGGTACATTTGAGTATGTATCCTCTACTTATATTGAAAGTTTCAATTTTTATTTTTTTTCTTGTACTTGGGTTGGCCAGACATACACTTGTTTTTTGTTTTTTCTTGAAAATTTTGTACTACTACATTGAAATTTTAAAATTTCACCAAATAGATTTAACTATTTCTAGAAAAGGAATAGTATCATAGAAATTACATTCAATTTTTTACAAATTTAGCTCTTAAATATTTTTCAAATTATGTTAATAACCTATTCAATTTTTTATGTCAAGTTTCCTAACTCTATTTTTTTGAATTTTCAATTCCACTTAAAGGCCTAGTTTGGACCCCCATGATCATGCACTAACCCCCTCCTTCTACCCATCTTCAAATAGTGCAATTATTTCATTCTCTATTTTGGAGAGGAGTTTTTCCCATATGGTTTTATCCTTTTCTTTGATTATGAGAGATTTGTTTTGTACATGGGTACCTCAACAAACCCTGTAGTTGAGATTCATCCATACATCCATCATTGCATTCTTCATTAGGTTTTTTACTTTATCCATAAGTTTCTCTTAAGGGGGGTGTTGAAGTAATTAGGATAATCAATTGATATTTAATTAATCATTAATTAACTATTAGGTACCACATTACTTTAATTATATAAGATAAAATTATTAGTTTTTTTTATTAGATTGGGCTATTTATAGATCAAGTTGTCTCATTTCTTATGATACAGACACTTGTCACAATCTAATCAAATTCTCATCTAGGGTTTGGACTTTTTTCTTCTATAAGAATTCATTATTGTACTTTGTAATAATTCACATTACATTAAAATTTTATTATTCAATATAGAGACCATATCAAATGCTTGTTTGGATCAAATTATTCTCTCTTGGTTGCATGATCATAATCATTGGTTTGATCTCTCATATGTGATAGGTGTTTTGGTTATAGGTGATTTTGGGGAGTTATGGGGTACACTATCAATGCCAATAATATTATTACACACTCATGTTATCATACTACCATGATATATAACATGAGAATATTATGACATGAGTGTGCTATAATGTGCTTGTGTTTCTAAGAAGAAAAAATACCTCCCTATTTCTCTTCACATCTCTTTACCTCCTTATATAGATGACACTCTCCCTCTTCCTTAGACTATATAAATAAAATAAAAATATAAGTATAAGTGGGGTATGTCCAGGATCATGATGGGTCAAAAAGTGGTGATATGATGGGTATGTGTAGGGTATGTGGTTGACGACTTTTTCTTACCCAAAATTGATGAAACATAAAGGGTTTTTAAAGGAGATTCTCAACTTTCCACCAATATAAATTATGCACTTTACATTGAATTTAATAAAAAATTATTATTCACTTTCTATTTGAATTACAACTAAAGTCCTGATTGATAGGCTGATTGAAAATCATCTATAGCTTTCAAATGGTATCACATTTTTTGAATCTAAAACATGCACCACATTATATCCTTCACATACTATAGGATTAAAAAACAAAATGAATTTCATGAAGTTTTGACCAAGTTAAGGTGGTCAGACATATGAGTTTTTTATATTTTTTAAAAGTTGTAATAAAAATTCATAATTAATCATTTACTTGGAAGAAAATTATAAAAAAATATGCATCACATTGGGACATGATTCCTCTACTTATATCTAAAATATTATAAAAAAATATTATCATTTTATTGTGGTTAGGGTGGTTAGAAAAACACCTACTTCTTATTTTTAACTTGAAATTTAAGAACTACTACACTGAAATTTCAAATTTTCACCAAATAGATTTAAAAAAAAAAACCTAGTAGTTTGGAAACTACATTCAATTTGCTACAAATTATATTCTTACATATTTTTGAAATAATATAGATAACTTATTCAAAATTTTACGTCAAGTTTCCTAACTCTTATTTTTCCCAAATTTTCACCACTTATGGGCCTATTTTTTCCATGATGTCCTGCACATACCTAGTGATATTTATATATGAAAATCTATTTTCATCTAATTTAAGTTATATTTCATGTAAATAGTTTTAGAATGGTTTAAAATCTCTAGGATTTATAATGGAAATGCTAGGTTTTTATAATTTCTTAGATAGTCAAATTTTAGTAATCAATAGGATCCTATCATCTTTCTATCTCTCTCTATCTATCTATCTCTATCTATCTCTCTCAAGATATAGACCTATCTCATTTTGTTTATCTCTCCATATCTCCATCCCTTTGTCTACATATTTCCTTATCTCCCTCTCTCTCCCTAGGCTTAATACCTACCTCTCTACCTCTCCCTCCCTCTCTATTTATCTCTATCAAACCTCTCTCCCTCCCTCCCTCCCTACAACATAATTTCATCTTTACTTCTTTATCCCTCTGTCCTTCTAGCTCCCTCATACTTTCCCTCTCTACTTCTCTTTATCTATATTCTCCCTCTCTCTGCATACCACTTCCTCCTTATCACTCTACCTCTCTCCCTCTCCCTCCCTTCTCTCATGTCGTAATTTTAACCCAAAGGGAAAAAACACACTTGACAATTTTTTTCTCATAAAAGACACTAAAAGCATCCAATATGCATGACATGTTGATAAAATTGCACATTTTATGATGTTTTTGTTACAACCTCATCCTAATAATTATTCCTAGGAGTGGGGTAATGGTATAAGTACAAATAGTATTTTGATCAACTTCACACACACCTTAACATGATGACATGGGTTAACCTAGGTAGCTATAGGTATTTACTATAAAATAGGAGTTTGATAAACTTCACGCACACCCTAAAATGATGACATGGGTTAACCTAGTTAGCTTGGAGCTACTATCAAAATCTAGCCTCACAAAAATGAAACAAGATTTACAACAAAATTTTATGGCTTCAATCAAAGGTAATTTATAACTCCTTGTCAATTTATAACTTACAAAAAGAGGCTACAACCTTAGAATACAATCCTTGATGAATTTAGGTGGTCAGTAACTACTACAAGACCTCTACTTCCTCTGAATCACTATCTTCAACATAGTTCTGGACTATTCTCCCTTTAGGTCACTACTTTTGGAACTCTTTCTTCATCATATACACCTCCTTATGCATTCATACACTACTGCTTTCAACTCACTACCCTTAGCACACACTCATACACTTCTTTCAACTCACTACCTTCAACACTCTTCAAATACTCCACACATTCACACACATTCTTTTGCCTCCAGATCACTACTTTCAACATATATCACTTTTAGCACATTGAAAACAAACACTCTATTATGTCTTGCTTGATCACACACTTGATCCTTGATTTATACCTTCCACAAACATAATTTTTTTTATCCTTGTTAGCCAAACTAAAACGTGCAACAACCATATAATGAGTCAGCTCCAAAATATCTATGAGAGGGAAATTGAATGTGCTCCAAGACAAGAGATAAGAAAGACCTATTTTACATATGAGCACATCCCGTTTTGGCACACACAAAAAAAACTTGTCACAAACACTTCAAAAAGCCAACCTAGCCTAGCAAACACTTAACCCTTGAAATATTGACTCCATACCACAAGCAGTACTAGAGAGACTAGAAATCATACAGATTACATTACGAGAATTGAATGATATTCAACAACACTTCCATGCCCTTTGGCACAAGCAAACAAACACAAATCCAATATCACTTGCAAACCCAAAAAAATACTTTATTGAGATACAACATTAGAAAATTGACTTGTGGTACACCTTAGCATCTGAAACTTGAAGGAAAAATATAGATAGACATTTAAAACTCGTCCTCCAAACCACAAGACTATATCATTGACTAAGGAGAAATGTGGAGGATTTCTCCAAACCTTCCATGACTACAATAACACAATCTATACTCTGCTAGCTGTGGAAATCTCTATAATGAATTTTTTGTTCTAAACATAAAAAAATACACATTATACATCTACATTGAATAAACTTCCATTTACCATAAGGTAATATCTTCAAATACAAAGGAATGCATGGCATTGTTTGGAGCTTTTCATCACAATTTCGTAAGAAACTATCTATAAGAGAGTCTTTTACACATTTTACCTCAATAGATAGTGAATAAAACGTTCAAAGCATCATTCACTTATTCATAAGAAACATGAAATAGAGGATAACTATTAAAGCAAGCTCATGACAATCATCATCATACATAATAATTTTGAACAACATATTGACTATAGAAAAAGAAACCATCCATACACAAGCACTTTGCTAAGACTAGTGATAATACCAAAAGTAATCTCCACTCTATTGACATCAATGACAATAACTACAAAAACCTTTCAATAATATCCCCCTTTGGCATTGATGACAACACTAACCTGATATGTAATTTTCTCCCCTCTTGGCATCAAGGGAAAAGGTCTAGTGGTCTTTAACTATACATGCACCAACATACAAGCTCCCCTAGATGTGGGACACATTGTGCTCCACTAAATAACCTCTAGGATTTTAGAAGTAAACTATTTTTTCATGGTTTGGGAGGAAAAGGGAAGAAGGAATACAAAAATTAAAACTATCTAAAGCGATACGTGAAAATACTTTAAAACACTTCAAATCTCCCTACCAGAGTATCAAATCTTAAGTAATGAACACATATTACCAAAAACCCTTCATTTTTCATAAGAAAAGGAACTACTAAGTCTTATACAATCACAAAGCAAACATTCAGATCTTCTCATGGGAAGTACCCACTATGGCTTAGTAGAGGATGATACACCCAAATAAGAATAGTTACTAATGCTTTAAAACCCTTATTGAAGTGGTTTACTCACTAGCATAGTATGAAACCAAACAAAATAAGATGTAATAATGAAAGAGTATAAAACATTATCTGATTGACTGTAGGTTTATACTAAATATCAAAAAAGATGAAATTAAAAATGATAAATTATCAATACCATATCCATATGTAGATGACACAGAGCATAGTTGTGATTGAATAGAGAGTAAAATGCATAACAAAGGCCAAATAGACACAAATTAATGTGTTTCATCTTTTTATTACTTTAATTCAAGAACAATACAAAAAACTAAGGTTGAGCATTCCAAAGTGGACACTTCCTTGAAAATTGATCTCTAAATATTACTTACAACAAAAGTGATAGGAAACTCTAAAATGTTTTTTTCACATTGAGAGAAAATCACAAATTCCCTTTTATAGAATAAGGGAAGCAAACAAGCGAAAATACCTCTCCCACTGGCTAATCACAAGAGAAAAAACCCAAACTTTGACATTAATCCACTAACCCAAAAATCCTATTCAAATATTAGATTATGTTAGAAAGTTTTGAAGTGTAATAAATTTTGAGCTGGTGATAATAGATAAAAATGCAACTCAAATTCCTCATTTCCATTATTTTCAATAGAAAAACTTATGCAAAGACTATTGAGTAGGATCAACAAGAACCTTTGTTATGAAAGCTTTCTAACCAATTCCCAAAAAATTTTGGGGTCATGCTTAGGGAACCTTTAACATCCAAAAATTTGATCGCCAACACATACAGGTGAGTGACTGACATTATTTAATATTCTACTACTAGAAAAAGTGCTCCACTATGTTGCATATTCTTCCTTTGGAAAAAACCCTATTTGTGACACATGACATGAAGGCGGGCATTTTTGAGACCTTCTTCGCACTACTTGCAAGAAAACCGATGATGTCAACACATGTCACTTTCCACACTTAAAAGGAAAATGTTTTACTAAAGACTGTGCGGCCACTACATGGTGCCATCACACACCTTTATATGGAGAGAGAATCACAACCTACTTCAAAGTGCACCCATCAGACAAGTGGTGAAGTCTGACTACTAATGTGAAGAACAAAAAAATGGGGGAGAAGAAAAGGGTCGTGGGTGCTATTAAGCCAATGGAAGAACAAAAGATGAAGAAACCAAAAAAAAACATTCCTGACCATTTGTAGAGAAAAATCTCTACATCAATAATTTATAATGCCCATTAATCATAGATTGTCTACGTTTGGGAGTCGTATAATTTTTACATCCTAATGATGGTTCCAAATGTAGATTGTGTTTTTCTTATGATGAGAAAATCTATCTAAACCTATAAATTGCATATATATATATTTTTTGTGACTAATTACGCCGAAGGCGTCCTACGCTTAGTATTTGCGAGGTCATTTTACATCTGATGGTGTAGATTCATGGACAGGAAATTGCCTGCGATCAAATACATCCGAGCCCATCAATGCTTTTTCCCAAATATCACAAAGTAGTTATTGAAGGATGGAAAAATATCTCCCGATTTCCCCTATCGACGGTTCAAAGCGCAGGACAAAGGGCACAACACGACACAGTATATCTGCGTTCATTTTTTCTTGTCGTTTTCCCTTCTGCCACCTTATGCATTTTTCCCCAAACCCTAAATCATTTTCACGAAGACATGCTCTACTTTTTGTTTATTGTGAATAGATTGAAGCAGTAAGCGATTTCTGCTTTCGTAGGGTTTCCTGCAAACTCTACCCATTTTCTCTCTTCGGTACCATTGACAGCGGGACACAATAACAGCTGTCTAGAACAGTTGTTGTCAAGATTGCACATTTAGGCACCTTAGGGATCTAATAGTCCACCAAAGTAGAAAGATGTGGGTGCTTGTCCAAATGGGTCTCTGGATTTGGTCAGCTGTTGTGGTGATTTTTGTTTCACAGTTGGGGTGGTTGTTAATGGGAGTGCCAAGATTGCTGAGACAGATGAGAACTTCATTTGCGCTACATTGGATTGGTGGCCTCCAAAAAAGTGCGACTATGGCAGATGCAGTTGGATTCAGTCTTCCATTCTCAATTTGGTTAGTATTGCCTTTTTTCACTGCTTATCCTATTGCATTGTGAATTTAATGGGCACCCTTTTAACACTGGAAACATTCATACTTAATATTGTTTGAGAGCAAACTCAAATCCGCAACTCCAATTGAATCAATTGCCTTTTAGGTTTGTTCCACATCCATGACTAATCATGCCTATAAATGGAAGTTTGATTTTTTGTTTTTAATTTTACCAAGCTTTATTGTTGTTAGACACATTTTTGCCAAACAGGAATGGGAAGTATTGATTGACAGCCACACCTTCTCATTGTGTATGATATTGTTTTCAGGATCTTAAAAATCCAAGATTTGCAAAAGCCATACAAGGTATGCACTTGCACCTCCTTGCATTTTGGGATTACAAGGATTACAGATCTGTACATTATCTTCTACAGTGTTTGTGGCTGTGAGAATTTGCACAAACAGTACATTGTAGAAATTGATGCCTTTTTAAAACATGGGGAATAGAGGGATTTCCATTTCTTTATCATTTTCGATTTAATTGGGTTTCCATATGTTGTTTACAAGGAAGTCTCAGCCATTGTCAAATTATGGTGCTTGAATGCAGCTTTTTCTCCACTCAAAGTGAGGCTGGGTGGAACATTGCAAGACAAACTATTATATGATATTGGGCCCCTGTCACAACCTTGCCATCCTTTTATGCGGAATACTTCTCTCATGTTTGGATTCTCAAAGGGTTGTCTTACCATGTGCAGATGGGATGAAGTGAACCAATTTCTTGTAAAAACAAGGTAATATGCTAACGTTGTATTTTACAATATACATGGTATGGTACCTCTTAATGTGTCTCCTGCACCAGAGATGATAACAATGTATTATTATAGTGCAGGGCTATGGTGATGTTTGTCTTAAATGCATTGTATGGTCGGTATTAGATATCAAAGGGGCATTGGGGAGGTGCTTGGAATTCAAGCAATGCCCGGAATTTGATTCACTATACAGTTGATCATGGTTATAAGATAAATGCGTGGGAGTTTGGTAAGCCCATTTTAGCCCAATTTTAACAATTTTTTTCCAGCTCTGTAATTTAAAAAAAAAAAATCTTAACAACTTATTATGACGGATAGTATTATCTTTGGGAGACAAGAAATGAGTTAAGTGGATCTGGTATTGGAGCAAGAGTTGATGCTAATTTGTATGCTTCTGATATAATCGAGCTATATAGAATTTTGAAAGAAATCTACAATCATTCTCATGAAAAACCATTGTTGGTAGCACCTGATGGATTCTTTGATGCATCTTGGTTTCAATCCATTCTTCAAGATACAGGGCCGAATCCTCTCAATGCTGTTACACAACATATATACAATCTTGGAGTAGGTAGATAAGACAAACAAACACCCTTAATATTTGCTTTTGTTCTCACTTTTAAGTTTGGGTAAAATAATAATATTTCTGTGCACTTCTAAATGTCACTTCTTTTGAACCAAATCCTGATTATTACAGGTTGGTAGTGCAAATTATAATATCTGTTATTATCTTTTCTACCATGGAATCAGGAAAAATTTGATATGAAGATTTGATAATCTAGCAAATGAAACAACAACATTAGCATCTGACATGTGTAGAAATTTGAGGCCCTTGTTCTCTTTGTCTGTCACTTGCATCCGCCCATTTCGTCTAGGCTTATGCAATGTTGTAGATAGAAGTTGTCTTTTTGTGATTTTGATTGCAAACAAATAGTTCTTCCTACAAGTACCTATGGAATGAGCACCTCTGGTCATCCTTCCTTCATAGGCCTCTATGATCTCCATTTTAACAGTAATCTAATCTCAACAAAATCACACAAATTGGGATTATTAAAGGCTTGTGAAATGTGTTTCAATTTGTGGTTTTTCAAAGTACAATTCCAAATTTATATTTGTGACCATTTTAAGGAAAACCTCATACTTTTGTTCACACTCTGTTAATAAGACAGTTATAATCAACAAGACAATTGATTTATTCATATTCAACCATTTGCAACAAGCAATTGTAACACATTCAACAATCATTTTTTGCTTAAAAGTGAGAATGATTTTCTAAAGAAATCAGAATATTCTCTTCTCTACCCTAAGCAATAGTTTAGAAACATCTCTAAATCCATTCCTCATTCATCCCATAAACAAGGAGATTCCTCGAATGCATTTACAACAAAACAGAATCCATCTAGTGGTAGGGACTGACACACTGCTCTTATGAACCTGTTGCATATAGCTTTAAAAAATTGATAATTTGGAGGTGAAATGCACTGCCACCATGTGTGAAATCAAAAGCCTTTACAATAGCTATTAAGGCAATGTCAGATGACATCCTATTCATGCATGGATCCAAAAACTATCGCTTGCCTTTAATAAATAACTCCTATTGCTCTATGGTTATCCTTAAGGATTCCAGGCCAATTCTGAAAAATATGATAATTTACTAAGATATACATAGAGCCTACTGTGTTTGGAGCGTTAAAACTTTCTATTTTTAAGGCATTGATAAAGGAATTTAGGTAAAGGAATTGATGTGAGAGCACTACAAATCTTGGGTACTAACAAATAAGGCACTTCAACATTTATCTTCTTTTTCAATATTCTGGTATTATATTTGATAATGAAGAATGGGATGACTTGTAAACCAGCATTTTAGAATCACATGATTTGTAAATTATCATTTTTTTTCATGTCAAAAACAAGAATGTTTCTAGCTTTTGTTCAACTAATATTAAATATTGTTCTTTTCTTATTTTATTTTTTTCTTTATTTGTTGAGCTAATATTAAGAGTAAAGAAATCAAGCTTTTCATTTTCCTACTTGCCTTTTGCAGCATACACAGAAAGGGTTAAAATGCTTGTATGTGATGAAAGGAGAACTACTATACTTGTATTATAGAATTGCATGATTTCTAAATCACTCTATTATGTTGATTGCTTGTCAAAAGAAAAAATATCTGTAGATATTTATCACCTACAGTAGCTTGACAATTCTGTCTTTTTATGTATGAAATGGCTATTCATGTCACTTTGTTTTTTTTTAGGTATTGTTTCTTCTACATTCATAATTTTGAATTTTACTGGAAGTTGCTTGTATAGTTCAATTGTTACATCATTTGTTTTACAACATAGTGGCATGCAGATTAAAGTCAGTTAGATTGGGACCCTCTGAATTTCAGTTCTGTTAGTTGTTGATTTCTCATTCAGAAAAATTTATTTGTATGCCAGTAGGTATTCAAGACAATGATGGAATTGCAAGGCTCGGTAGATAAGAAAGGAAGGAATTTATTCATGAGAAACATGAAGAAGCTATCCAAACTTTTCAGGATGGAACCTGCTGTTAGTCTACTCAATGTTGCTGTAAGATTATCAAGCTATTCTTTTGTTTCTTCCTTTAGGCTGTTGAAGTTACCAGGTCATTAATATGCATTGTAGAATGGATGATATACTTGGTGAAATAAAGAAATTGTTTTCTTCATGCTAGACTGATAAATCTTTTATCATTTAATTTTTTTATCTGGTGGTTTACTGTTTAAAGTGTGCATTGTTCTCAAACTGGTTCTCAGAACCTTATTTATCCTATACATGCCAAAGAACAACCTTTCTCATGCTGGGGATGAGCTGTTGCTTGCATCTATTATATTGAGATTTTGTTTTTTTTTGTATTTCATTTTATGTTGAATTAATAAATAATAAATTTGAATTTCCTCTGAATCTTTTAACCAGGTTTTTATATTTTACTTAAGAGAAAAAAGAGAGGTGTTTTTCTATTTCAATCTTAATGTTTGTTCATATATGAGATTCTTCTTGAAAGCTACAGAATCTATTGATCTGAGAAGAACATAGGTCATCCTTGTTGGGTCTCGAATTAACTGAATTTAGTAATTTATCCAATTGACCTGGTTTTCTGGCTTGAATGCTTAAAGGTAGAGTATTCAAATATTGCTCTTTTCATATTGAATGAATAGATGCAAATATTGCTCTTTTCATTTTGTGATTAAATTGCTTAAGTGATAATTGGTATATTAAATGTCCCATTCATATCTTGTATTTCTGTCTACTGTTGCATGCCAAAGTCTATGTCTCTGATTTGCTAATGCATTATGATATTACATGTTGCATCCGAATTACAATCGTCTTGGAAGGAGCTAAGTACATCTGAAGGATAACATAACCTAATCAAACAAGACACAAAAAATGAACTAGTGTCATACTATTTAAGGTTATTACCTAGTACCCACTCTTTATTAAAAATATATCAGCAGTCGAATGAAAGGATCACAATTTTCAATCTCACCAACATGAACTTTCCAAAAACACTAGTAGAATCATACTAACCAGTATATTATATAATGCCTCTGATATATAGAGGTTAAAAGCATTTAAAAAGCTAGGCATCTAAGTGAGTTAGTTGTATGAGATAAAGATTTAGAAATGTTAATTTCCTTTTCTTTCATCCATAATTACATTTATATATGATGGCATGTTTGTTTGTCTTTCATATATGTAAATTCATGAGCACATGATGTCCTGTAAGCTAGCTTGACAGGCTCGTTGCATGTTTCAAAGCAGATGATTACTGAGCACAATGTCCTCCATAAAACAACATCTTAGGGCCTTTTCACTGATAGTATTTGACCATATTAGAGCTAACTATACCATGGAATTTTCTATCATATGTGCCAAGTTGTGATGTTTTAAACTTGAACTCTTGACTATGCTGGGTTATATTTCAACTGACACCCACTTGTGAATTCAGTGAGCTCTTCTTAAACATCCGCCACCCACCTGTTCATTTTTTTATTTGGTTAAAGTTTTGCTTGCAGACATATAATTTCTACAGTCTATATTATTAGTATGAATTATTTTTACATTTGATACTGTGAATTTTTGTTCTTGACATTTAAGATCAAATTCTATGATTCATCAGCATTCATTTATCTTGGCTTACTTTCGACTTTCTGATGATAAATCATAAAATTTGATCTGAAACATTGAAAAAAAAATTCACAAAATCAAATTAAAAAATAACTCAAAACTATAATTTTATTGTGGTTTGAACATAGTGAGCTCTGCTTAATTGTCTGCCGGTTCATTGGTTTCAAAAGAGTTTATAATTTTTTTTCATAACGTAAATCTATAGGACTTCCTCCTGCTCAAGGTACAATTTACTAGTCTTTTATTACATCACACACACATGAAAGTGATAAATACTAATCTATTGAAAATATAAAAATCTGCAAAATCCCAGTCAATACAGTGGATGTCAGATCTTTTTCTCCTAATTTAAAAAAAACATTCTTACTACTTGGTTTAAAGCAACTAACCCAGGTCTACTATTTAATAAACCTTGGAGTGAAATCATATGAGCAGATGCTCAAACCAGAACATGGAGAATTGTTGCTAGATTTTTTTTACCATTTGTGGAGTAGATAAATTAATTTCAACAGATTTCTTTGACCATTAAAGCATAAAAACATGGTGGTTGAGCTACCAAATGAGCTTCACAGAACAAGGAATATAAAAATTTTGAGTCACTGATCGGTTGCATCAGTTTGCAAGGCTATGTAACTTTCACTCGTGAAAAATTAGCTGGTGATGTGGAAGTTTATAAGGTTAGTTGAGATTTCATTTTGGTGGGCATATTTTAAGCGTAGCGTCTATGCCGTTAGCAAAATGCTCGTTTGACTATATTTATTAAGTAAAGGAATATAAAAAACGCATTCAATTTTTATTTTCAATTAATTAATAAATACAGTCAAATGTGCATTTTGCTCATAGACGTTGCTTATTTTGAGTAGGGAGGCTATGCATATTTTTCATTACAATCCTCCTTTGCTATGATTTTAGCAGTGACAATTAGCATCTGCTCTGTTTTTGACAAGTAATGATATCTGGATTATGATTGATATAATGTCCATACATTAATTAGTGTATTAATAAAAAAGTATAATGAATAGCTTAGATTCATGAGTGAAATTACACTTTGTTCTTGTTCATTCAATTTTTGATTCTTTGTTAAACTACTACCCTGAATTTTAGTTCTACTTGTTTTATTTAAGTTCCCTTCATTCTTTTTCTAACATACATTAATTAATTCCTCAATATTAGGTGCCAATATAAAGTACTTCTCACATACATTCATTTTTGTTTATTTTGTTTTAAAACAAGTTATTTTTGTGAAGCACAATTCCATGGACTGCTTTTAAACATGGCAGTTAAAACACAAGTTGAAGTGAGTAAGGGATTGTAGATGGAACACAGTCATAATAGTGAGATCAACTGTAATATGACAATTCATAGATGGCTCATGGCAATGTCAGGGTATCTGTGCCTGATAGAGCAGAAAAAAAGACATGAAGCAGTCAAAATGTCTATGGCAGAGTCACGCAGGTAAACTCATAGGTGGCAAAGATGTTATGGAAATTAATAAAGTCTACAAAATAGATCATTCTCAACTTCTATGCTGATTTGCTATAAAAAATTTATGCACTCTGTTAAAATAGGAATAATTATAATAATAATAAAGTATTTTACCTATTAATCTTCTGTATAAGTTATAGATTAATGTACTAAATCAGCTGCTTAACCTTTGTACGGAAAAGGGATTTGTTGAAAAGGCTTCAAAAACTTTCAAGAAAATGCAATTAGCAGGGTGTACAGCCAGACTTTGCAACCTTTGCTAGCAACCTCCTTGACTGTGGAAAAATGGGAGCTTTTGAACAGGGTATCGACATCCACCAAAGCATAATGGAAACAACATAGACAAGGCATTTGAACTGTTTGACAAAATGCCTCAAAATAATTTGATCTCATGGAATGCCATCATTGCTGGGTGTACACAAAGGGGATTTGTTATAAAGGCTTCAAAAACTTTCAAAAAAATGCAATTGGCAGGTGTACAGCCAGACTGTGCAACCTGCACCAGCATCCTCCTTGACTGTGCCAAAATGGGAGCTTTGGAACAGGGTATGGACAACAATGTTATGGATTAGCAGTCCCCCAAAACTCAAAATTGATTTTCAGACTTCATTTTTTCTAGAAATTCACTAAAAAAACTATTTCTACTTTACAGCTGTAAATCAGTTTTCCCATTTAAAAAAAAACAAAAATAACACAAAATTCACTATATTGTCTTCGGCGTACCCATTGCACCCCAAGGTGCAATTGCTAGTTATAAGCTAGCCTTAGGAAGTCTTTTTTCGGTCTTTATCAACTCTATCATAGTTATTAATTATAAATGTACATTAAATGTGGCCTAGGGTACTCCATACTAGGATAATTAGTAATGTACTTTATAAAATGTAAACCCATCAAGATTCCTAGACTATATGCTTTTTACTATGTGTAGAGGAGACTATATGCTTTTTACTATGTGCAGAGGATTTGAGAAAGTGAGAACTCACCATATTAACCAAGGTATTAAAGAAGAAATAGAGTTTTCAAGACACTAAAA
Organism: Sequoia sempervirens; assembly: GCA_007258455.2. Lineage (NCBI taxonomy): Eukaryota > Viridiplantae > Streptophyta > Pinopsida > Cupressales > Cupressaceae > Sequoia > Sequoia sempervirens. Next base: position 6,500 of record VDFB02252736.1, on the reverse strand, counting down.
ATGAGCTATGAAATTTTATAGGATGAGTTATAAATATTTAAAGGAGGATATAGACTAAATTATTATAAAATATATTCATTGAAACAAGCAAAATAAAACTCTTTACCATTGAGTTTTATTTTGTCATAGATAATAAATGCATTTGTCTAATGGATTTGAGTAATTAGTTAGGAAGATGTGAAAAATTAGTACAAGTTATATTTTATTTATTTGAAGATACAAGAGTTAGATTTTAGTCATTATAAAATGGATTTAATGCTAGTGATGCTACTAAAATTTTAATCTATTATAGTCTTCTATCATGATTATATTAGTGTCTAAGAACAAACTAAATTTGAGGTATAGAAATTTCATGAGATATATACAAGGTGTGTTTCAAACTTAATGAGCATAGTAATTTCAAGAAAATAATTTAATGTATCCTAGAGCATACTATGTAATAGACATTAAATTGAGTGCAAACCATACATGAGAAATTTCAAAATAGGTAGAATTTGAGTACATACAAAGATATATTTTTTCTTTTCCTCTAATTTATTTCCTAATTGATATAATGGTAGATTATATGTCATAAATACAAATATAGAATTAAATAAATTATAACAAATTTAAATAAAGATGATTTGATATATCATCTAATTCCCACTCATGTCTTTGATTTGTGTGCTTTCTAATTCATATAATGCATGTGGTATAGTTTGATTAGTGTATTATGTGATTCATCTATGATTCACTACACTAAACTTTACAATGAGCTTTGGTGTGTCATTGACAAATTTTGATGGTTTATTCTAGATACTTTTATGAAGATTCTTTGTACATGTGACCATCTTTTATTTTTTAATTATGTTATATTTACATATTGGTTTTGTAACCATGCATTATTGGGTGCATATTTTGTGCTTGCCTATGTTAGATCATTTCAATGTTTCAACATTATGTGTTATATTGATTATGCATATTATTCTCATATCTTGATAGTCATACAAAATTTATTGATGTGATAAATTCATATAATGCATGTGGTATAGTTTGATTAGTGTATTATGTGATTCATCTATGATTCACTACACTAAACTTTACAATGAGCTTTGGTGTGTCATTGACAAATTTTGATGGTTTATTCTAGATACTTTTATGAAGATTCTTTGTACATGTGACCATCTTTTATTTTTTAATTATGTTATATTTACATATTGGTTTTGTAACCATGCATTATTGGGTGCATATTTTGTGCTTGCCTATGTTAGATCATTTCAATGTTTCAACATTATGTGTTATATTGATTATGCATATTATTCTCATATCTTGATAGTCATACAAAATTTATTGATGTGATAATTTGATATCATATTATGATATATAAAATATTAATAGATTATTTTTCTTTGGATATTATTATGTGGAGTAATAATTCTTTTGATGGTTGACCTAAGTGTACAAGAAATTTATAGATACTAGACCAATTGTTATAATATGGAGAAGTATCTATGAATTCCATTTAGCCATCTCACCCTACTTTGTCTTTAAGTATCATTATGTTTAAAAAGATTTGATTTGATGTTTATTCTATAATCCATATGTCATTAAACACAAGGGAGATAGGATAGGGTTCCACCCTTTGTGGGAGATGGAATTGAACCTATTTCACACTTTAGTTCATTAGGAAGGAAACCTAGATCCCTCAACCAAGTGACTTGATTGAGGAATGGATAGGGTTTTCCTGGCATGATTAGATGGGAGTTCACCATTAAATGAAGCTTCAAAGGAAAAATGAAAACAAATATGCACAAAACCCTAGAAACTTGAAAGCATGAAATTTGATTGAAAATAGGATGAAACAAAAAGCTCCCTCGAAGAATGATGGAGTCAAAGGAAGGTCTACAACTTTGAAAATATATTGTTTGAAGTGCACTAGGACTGATAGGCTAGGAAAGGTGATTTAGTCCTGCTATAGGGTTTTTGGGGAGAATATGGAATCTTCTAGTGACTAATCAGGAGCTATAGAAAGATTGGAAAAGGGCTATACTAGGACTCATACACCCAGTTGGGCAATTTAGTCCCATTACTAGGGTTTGACTACTACTTATGTAGCCTCTAGTGATCTTTTGTAGCTTCCTTCTTGTTCGATATTCAAGTTCAAACGTATGAATTTTGGTTTGTAGGTGAGTTTCCATGAAGATGACAACTTCTTGACAACTTTCACGACTTCTACAACTTTTCCTTCAAAAGGATCTTCAAGCTAAAATTCACCTAGATTTGCAAACACGCGTAAAGAGGGAAAAAATGTTGTTTTGTTAGGGAATGGGGTTTTTCCTTTGTCAAACCCCATTTTGGTAATTAAACCTTGAAATGAAATAGAATAACAATAAGGAATGATGAATGAATAATATGTAATGTTGCAACTCACAAAACCCTTGAAATAAAGGCTACAATCTTGTGTGAAAGGGCTTCAATGGATGTGGATATTGATCTCTTGATTTGAATGATTGAATGCTTCTCCTTGATATTTCTTAGATGAAATTATGTGAAATAACCCTGTATTTATACTTGTTTATAGTTAATTTCTTGAAATTACAATACTACAAGCCGACATTTGGAAGTTGAATCTAAGGATCTAATAAAATCCCACCAAGAAATTGATTTAAAATAGGTCTTAGGTTAAAGTGGCACTCATATTCTAGGTTGGGTGTATGAGCCCCAGAGGCTTAAATCCTGGACACAGACTTCAAGAAGTGTTGTGTTTAGTGTAACATTTAAAATTAGGTCTAGAGACCTAGGTGGGACGCATACCCCTAAAGGGGCGTATGAGTCCCAAATCTATAGATCTGGAACACATAACCAAAAACATTAAATTATGATTTGTCATTTGTTAAATGTCAAGATTATTCTTAGAAAAATGCATTTAATTAGGCTTGTGGATACAAAATCAGACCAATTCAGGCATAAGTAAGCCCAATTTTCACGAGGAACTAAACAGGTGTAAAAATGTAAAGGGATACATTTTTCTATGCTACATTTAGCCCCCACTTTAGTGAGAGGATGACCTGGTGTCAAACTCACACTAAAGTAAACAAATTCACATTCACACTAGAGTAAAAAAATTCACATCAAGAGGGGTCTAAGTGTACTGATGCTAGCAATATAGGATGAAAATAATCAAGAGGGTTCCCTAAGCTGCCAAGATGAAGATCGTATGGCAAACCAACATAAGCACAAAAGACCACACACAAGGTGTATGATATGTAGCAGCAAGACAAGATACATAAACATACAATGTCAAAGACTTAAAGAAAGAAAAAACAAAACAAAACAAAATAGAAATAAAAATGGGTTGATGAAGCCTTGATAGTCTATCTAATGTGATGTGGACTAGGTATAAGTTGTTTGTCCAAAAATGCATGCTCACTCCAAGGCAACGAAACTTCAAGTTGTTCACTGGGTGAGTATCCAAAAAGGGTGGCTTAGTGAGAAATTAATTATGCCTCTGTAATGGCTTCTCGCTATACAATGAGAAATTCATGCCCTAGTTTAGGATTCTTATCATAATAACCATACCAAAGCTACCCCACTAATAACTTCGATAGTATGCCATAAAATGAAACTTTGAGCTTCACAATGCCTATTAAGCACTTATGAACATTTAAGCATGTTAAAGGATTTTATATTTTTCAAGGGAGTTTGCTTATTTTGTGTAAGGTCTCTTCTTAGGGAACATCATGCCTAATTTCTCCAAGAGAGGAAAATAAAAGAAATATTGTGTTCTTAGATGGAATCGAACCCGATGACACCACCAAGAAAAGGAGGCATCACAAGAATAAAGAAAATCACATAGTAAAACATGAGTGTCAATGTATGCCCCCTCTTTAAAGTGGTTTCTAACACCATTGTCGAGAGAAATCTTCTTTAAAGTAGCCAATGAAGAAGACATGAGAGATTATCTAGAAATCCTAATGCCAATTCATATGTTCCCAAATGAAACTACATTATAAATAAGGGATTTCCCCCAAAATTCAATACTAAAGATAAATTATTATGTCACAAGCGAGCCAACTTAAGGCATTTCATCCACATCCCAAGCTTGCTCTTATATATATATGGAAGGTAGTCAACTAGCCGAAAGAGACAATAAAAATTTTTCATAAGAGGACAAGGCTAACCTAACCCCTTTCCCCCATGGAGTGTGAGACAAGGATGAGCCAAGATGATTGATGAGAGACATGAAAATCAATATCAATTAGAGGAACTAGGTACTTCAACACAATAAAGAGCACCAAAATCCTTAAGATGTTGAATTTTATTACTCAAAGGATTAAATTCATTACTAGAATGGCCATGAACTCTATTATATGCACAAAATAAACTCTTGTAGTCAAATTTCTTTCATGTTCTCAAAGGGAGGGATATCAAACGATCTTGGAGGAGTATCAACAAGATACCCTCTTGATCAATAGTAGAAGATGTTCTATTATTTTGTGACAAAGATATATTTTTCTTAGTACAAGGTGTCATACTCACACAAGACTCTTTATATTGCAAGATTTCATACTCTTGTTTAAAGGAGGCTGTAAAATCTAACAAATTCTAGTCATTAGTGTTTTGTGCGATGAAATTGACATCAAGTGAGGATTTCTTTGATTCTTTTGTTTCTTTCAAAGGAAAATAACCAAGACCTCTAGTTTTTTGTTGTGTATTAGGCTCTATAGGGACACAAATACCTTGTTCTCTAGCACCACATCCTTTTTGAATATACCCAAGTTGTTTCATAAGTTCATAACCTCATCCATAAAGTTGTTTCATTTCATTCAGATTTTTTGGTTGTTTATAATTGACTTCATCAAAGTTTGTCGTGTATGTTGTATTTTATTCTAAGGTGGTTGAAGTGGATTCTTTTGAATATTTTGTTGACATTTCCACTTTTTCTTTTTCTTTGTCAGATTCTTTTATTGTGATCTTATAATTTCCCATGAATGTAGGTGTGAAATATAAGGAACCTCAATTGTCTTCTAATAACTTTGGAAATTTTTCATTATGCCTTTATTTTTCTTTTTCTTGCACAGGTTCCACTTGTATAGTTGGTGTCAATATTTTTTAAAGGATTTTTGTTGTCATTTTCAAGTTGTAAAACACTATAAGGCTTAGGATCAACATTCATTGTACACACGTTATTGTTGTAGACATATTTCATTATATGATGAAGAGTTGAAGGCACCACATGCATCTCATGAATCCATGGTCTTCCTAAAAGGATATTGGATGAAAAATCATGAGACATAACATGGATAGGAGTTTGCAATGTAGCCTTTCCAATTGTAATAGGAAAAGTGATCACACCAAGCGATTTTTTCCTCCATTATCAAATCCTTGAATTGAGAAGGAATCAAGTTCAATTCTTGATTTATCTATGCAGAGTTTATCCAAAAGGGTTACACTACACACACTAAGATTTGAGCTATTGTCAACAAGGGTTTGCTTTATCCTTGTAATATTGAAGATAGCTATTATCATGAAAGCTTCATTTTTTTTTACACTTCCAAAGGAGGTAGCTAAATTTGGTGGAAAACAATGTTCACATTCATTCCTTGAGTCATGGTTACTATGCCATTTAGTTGAATATTACGAGGAACTTGTTGTAAAGCACTTTAAAGCATGCTATGATAACTAGGCGAGGGTTGGATAAGATCCCATAAGGATATCTTAGCACTAGTAAATTCTTAAGTTGTTCCACAAGATCATACACCTTTCCATTATGTAAAGGAAAATGAGGGGCACTAGGCAAGAGAGGTTAAGGCAATGAGAGGGATGTTGGAGTTGTTTTTATTGGTTGTGGATTGTTTCTAGTGCTATTTGTATGAGCAATAGTGTTGTAACTTGGTTTCTATGAAACATTTTCATTATCAAGTTTCCTTTTAGGTGGTTCTATGATAAGCAAAGGTTTATTTTAAAATTTTGGTTGTTGTGAGGGTGGATAAAGGATAAGAACTAGCTCAAGAGATCATTTTAAGGGATATCTAATGTGTATAAATTCAAAAGACTTATCCTTATTGTGATGATCTTTTAGCAAAGGAGACTCTAATGTTACCTTATCTTTTTCATCAAATAAAGCCACATTACTATTGTTTAAAATAAATACATCAATTCTATCATTCTCTTGCACTATGATATCCACCTTAGTAGGATTATTTTTTGGAGAGGAGAAAACCAAATTTTCATGAAATTGAATGGTATAGGATCTTTTATGAGAGATTTGAAAGAGTCATGCAAAGAAGAGTTGTCTTGTTCACTAATGATTGCATCCTTTTGTTCCATTATACCTTCCCAAGTTAGAGAATCATTGGGAGAGGGAAAAAAAAAGATTCTCATGACTTTACATGAGTGATACTTCTAATACCAAAATATCTCCTTCACAAGTAGGAAAGATATTTGGAGAACAAGTATGATTATCATGTTTATCTATGATTACATCCCTTTGTCTAATAATGTATTCCAAAATAGGATAG